>DWEC01001089.1:0-14235 GCA_018245735.1 Microceris miodesmiata
GATTCAAACAGTGGAATTATAATGGGTCGATTATTATTATTTTTATTATTATTATGTATGTAGAAATGTATTTGGTGTTTAGTATGTACGATCGACAATAATTGTTGCAGGTATGTATCACTTTATTAATGAAATTTTTAGAAAACAACGAACTGAGAACACGTATAAAACGGCGTCCATTCCACTTAAGTATTCAGTACAGCTCAGCTAAATGTCTTACAAATTATCAAGATCGACTTGAATGCTTTAAGTTAATAAAGCTTCGCACAGATCCCGTCGGCTCCGTCATATTGTTTAAAGTAGTAGACGGGGAATAAATTGTCCTGGCCTTCTATATAATATTCATTTATATGCTCTGTTTGAAATTTTTTCGGCGGGACAATTAATATCTTTTGTGATTAATTCAACTATGGCCAGTCTAAGAGATTGAAAAGTGTGCAGTATCTTAAAAAATATTAATATAAATGTATTTGTAAGCAATAATAATAAATGCAAAGTTAGCAAATCACCGATGACTGCACTTACAAATATAAACTAACATTTTTTAAAAAGTTTTTTGGAGAAATTTGATTTTATAAAATAAAATTCATAAAAAAATATTATTACATTCTTATTGTCAAAATTAACATGAGCGTTACTGGCTGAAATTAGATCTTTATGTATGTAATTCTTCCATTCGTCTGTATGTCACTGATCTCCTTAACCGTTGGATGGACTTTAGTATTTTTTTGTATGGGTTTTGGCGGATTCGAAACGATTTAGATTCACATATCGATGCGAAACTTTTTTTTCAAAGTCTAATTTCGTTTGGAACGTTGGAACTTAAGATTTCTCTCAGCAGGTGGCGTTTCTGCTAGACCTACAGCTAGTACAGTACATTTGTATAATTACAGTAAAAATAATTGAACTGAGCACCTAAATATCTTAGTCACGTTAAGGGGAAAAAATGACATAATCATACATTAAAATATATTAAAAATTAATTACTGACCTCGCAAACAGCTCATTCAGCAGGCGTACCAGTTCCTCAGCAGTGCATTGGTCAGATAGGGAGGTGAATCCGCAGATGTCGGCGAACAGAATGCTGTACGGACAAAAAATAACATATTAGCATTTTTATACAATTTTCATTTCATTTTAATCATCATAATCAGACTATTTTCGTCCACTGTTAAACCTGTCCACGGAACAGAGAGCAAGCCTTTTTTGTAATATATTGCATAAAAAATATAATAAGACACGGAAATTGTAGGGTGATTTTTTCACGGTCTCCCAGTTTATGTTAACTAAAGGGACCATACAATCAATGTAAACAATACTTTGGTGATGTGGTAACTGTACGAAATGAAAAAGAAAACTATATTGAGTGGCACTTACAAAATAATAAAAATGTAGATTATGATGTGACATACAGTACGAGTATGTATGTCATGAATACCTACTATTTAACTTAGATTCAATTTTAATGTATACATACTATTCAATGTATGTAGTATCTAATATGTGCTCTTTAATCGTGAACCATTTTCGAACATTTTATTGGATTTACTCCAATTCAATTACCTATGTAGCCGGAGTTGCACAGCTGTACTTGTGGGTAAGTCATCATTTCGACCTCAAATAATATCTCTACAGTCTGCGCGTTCAAATCTGGTTCAATTTAATGTATGTCAAAAACAACAGATCCAAATTATTAAAGTATATAACAATTGTGAAATAACTATTGCTATAAGATTGTGAATATGTTTAACAAATTAAAACTTCACATAGGTGTTTCATTTAAAAAAAATTATTACAGTTTCAAATTTACGATTTTCTTGCCGTCTATCTTAAGAGCCAGTCTCGTGGCACGTATAATAATAATAATAATCTACCCATTATAATTCCACTGTTGGAATATGGGTCTCCTCGCATATTGAGAGGGTTAAGGCCATAGTCTGCCACGCTGGCCAATTGCTGGTTGGCGGACTTCATACGTTTGGCCGTCCGGATACGAGACCAGTAGGACCAAACCGCTTTGTTCAGCCAATTCGGATATAAGCATATAGCAGATTAGATATTAAATGTTAAATTAGTGTCCGGTCAAGAAAACCGGTCACATTGTGACCCGAGGATTTTGATTTCCGAAAGATCCTCGACTTAGCCATTTCTCTTTATCCCTCATTATCTAAAATAATCTGCATCAATTCCGAAGAGAGATTTTTTGAAATGTAGCTCGACGTTATCTAAGTAATATCGCTCTAAGAAAGGATCGGTTGAATTAGTGGACAATAATTTTTGGTAGCATCAAGATTATTCTTATTTTTATAATCTATTGTTTAATGATGGATAACAGTACGATAATTTAAATTATATTTTTATTTCAGATTTCAATTCACAATAATTGATATCGTAAACACAAAAATTGCGTACCTACATAGGTTTATTTGTGTATTTTTACGCGTACCGTTTCATGTTTCGACTTAATTCCAGCCAAATTTTTTCGTCGAAATTGATGGATCATTAAATCCTTGCTAAATGTAGCGGCTATTAATAGGCGAAGGAAAAAAATTTAAATCTCGTACAATTTTCGGGTACAGTGTATTGAGCGTTGATAATGTAGTATTAAATTTAATTTAGGTATGTTTGGGAAGTAGATGTAAATTAAATGATTCCACATGAATGAGTGCGCGGTGTGCCTGGTTTGCGACGGTTTAAATTTATGGCATTAAATTGCGAATAATTTATAATTATGTAAAACAATTATGTATTTGTGAATCCACACTGGGCCAGCGTGGCGAACTATGGTCTTAACCTTTCTCAGTCGGACCTATGTCCAGCAATTGCACGATGAAGGGGCTAACCACTTATTTTCGTCCGGAACCAAATATGGTAACCTATTTCATTTATATCAAGAAACATTGAATTAGTATTAGTAAGTCATAAACAATTTAGAAATATAGGCATATTTAGAGCTTACGTGTTTTAAAATGCAATATGTTATGTATATTATTAGTATTATGATCTGTACCTATACACAATATGCAACGTTTGTCTGTCTGACGAAACTTCAAATGGAAAATTAATTAGTACTTTAAAGTATGTACCTAACTATTGTAACGTAGTGTAGATACTACCCGTATAACATTTCGCATAATTAGTTATCAAATGGGAGGCAGGCATCAAAACGGCGAACCTCCATCTAAAATAAGTTATAATTTGTTTAAGAGAGCCTGAATAACTCGAAAAAGGTAGCGAAAATATTGAAATGCCAGAGTGCCTTTGTGGGCGCAAAGAGGTCGAGGGAGGTGGATCTTCGCTCTAATAAACAAGAGGCATTTCGTGTAGGTATCTGACACGATCGCTAACACGGCCAGCTTTAACCTCATCTATTATAACTTCGTATTACGCAAGTATGTATTTACTTTAAATAAACATTATCGTTATCTCATACGAATATTTCGGTGAAAGCAAACATCGTATGAACGCATAGAGTAGTTGAATAATTTCTCATAACTCGTCTAACTTAGCAGCGGTCTACATTATCACGAACTATCGCTTTAGCGCCAACTGAATTGGAAGAGTTGGGAAATTACATAATTATTGCCCGATACCCAAATTTACACGGTTCGAAAGCTATAACTAGAAGTGGTTTTAAATATTTTATGGAATGTTCTAAACTTGGGCAAACGTAGTTAACGAACTCGACGGAAAACTATTCCCCAACATAGTTTTACGGTAGCTCACGTGCGATAAAGAATATCTAGATGAAAAACCTTGTTTTTTTTTTAAGTTTGATAGAAAAATGGAAGTGCTTGTATAAATTAAGTCGACCTAAAGTTTTTTTGTAACTTTTGCTACAATATTTTTACTCGTTACTTCCAAATTATCATTTTTTACGGCTAAACGGAGAATTTCTGAATTAGGTATTTCAACAAATGTCATTGTTTTAAGAATTCCATGAAGATATATTTGAATTAATCAAAGACAACATACATTTCAGTTAACGCGACGTAAATGACGTACAGCACAAAGGCAATTTGAATTAAAGTGACGTTAAACAACTTACTGAAGCACATGAAGGCAGTCATGTCCAATCTTATTGCCTTTACATTTTACGTTCTCCATGTAAAGCTCTTGTCAGGCTAAGTATGATGGGCTAGATGTGTATCTGCTAATTACAACTTACCTAACATTTTCGTATCGCTGGATGTAGATCTTGTGGAATTGTTCCTGGCGGGGCTGGCTGGCAATATCGGCCTTCATCTCCATGGCGACGTGGCGGGGCAGAACAGAGAGAAGCAGGCGCTCCTGAAAAATTCTCATCGTCAGAAATCGGTACTGAAGCTCTTCTTCCTTATTAATAATTTAAATTTGACGAAAGTATAGTAAAAATTAAAATTAAATTAAAATCTTATTTCGTGAATACAATATGTCCTTTACGATCATCTACTTTACAAGGCTAATGCAAACGGAATATTGGAAATGCGAATTCCGAATATCACCTATTTCGCGTAACCATTTAAGAATTTTTGAGCCGTACTAAGTATCACTGACAAGGTTTAAGAATAGACTTGCTGTTCAATTATAAAAAAAAATACCACGATCATCATTCTTTGAAGTTAAGAAATGCTTACGATAATTTGTCACTAACTATTACGGGCCCATGGATGACTGGAGTTTAAATTGAGGTTAAAAGCAACGTACCACTGAATTAGATTTACGAGGGCTACAAATGAAACATATTTTTAATGTTGAAATGTTCCTTTGATGTAAATTTGTGAAAAGGGAAAATGTCTAAGTTGATGAAAACATAAATATTTCATTGTAATACTCAGTTACATTCCATCTCTTACAAAAGGCCAGAGAAGAGACCCCCCGGGTGGCGGGCCGGGTCTGTTGGTCGACCACTAATCAAGGCTGGAGCTAGAAATTTTTTCAGAAGCAATTTGATCTGTCCCACTGTATGACTGCGAATATTACGCATTTATATTAATATAAAAAGTATTTATTATATGTTTGAATTTCACATCATATTGTATAACTATGAAGATATCAAAACAACAAACGAATTCCATTACTGTTCCTCAAACAGTAACATGTTATGTTTATATAATATCTTGTGTTATTTTCAACATTTAAATAAATATTTACGGCTCCGATTTCAATAGGATCCAACAAATAATGAAACAAATCATTTTCTTTGAGTGTTGGCGGTTGTATCAGTAATTTCAAAGTCTTACGACGGCCGACCGTGCTCAAACTGTAGGCAGGGATAGCAAGCGAGTCGCGCGCCAGTTCGTTGGAGAGCAAACATAATATTGTTTCTAACCGCTTTACAAATCACTCGGCTTTTGTGACAATATTTTTTTCTCAAAGATGAAGCATCCAATTTTCTTACAAGCTACATGCTCAAGAGCTTTCGTATTGTTTGCGTTTAATTTCTCAATTTTCTTTAGTAAACATAAACAGCTTGGTTCTCTAAATAGATGAAACGAATATTTATTTTGTGTTTATTTGAGTAACATTTTGTGTTAGAATAAAAACTATAAGAATTAAAATCTACTATTAAACAGAGAATAAGAATATTAACATTTTATCTTTTGTCATTGGACTTATGCATTAGCTTTATCGCTTATGATTAAAATAAAATGTTTTCAGTTATAAGGTCTTGGCAAATTTTGATGAACGATACGAGAATATTAAACGTTATGGTGTCGTCAAAATCCATAGACATCTCCATATTTAAATATGATTCATGTGTTGGATGCGTCAACAGGTGTTTTAGTTTGTGTAGGAATATTACGTCGAAGCGATTACACGGTACTCGTACAGTCGTTCGTAAACGTTTTATTATGTCGTATAAAAATACTTGTATGTGCTCTTCCTTGCTCACTTGAAATCAGTCAAGATAAGAAAGTAAAACACATAAAAATGTCGTTACGCACGAATAAGATGGAGCTGCTCGTATGTATTGTGTCTCTCTAGAATATCTCTGTAAACATTCTAAACTGCTATGATTCAAAATATCCGAGCATTTCGGTTCATTCAAAGTTTTCTTTTTTCCATTACAAAACGCAAGTACCGTCTCTGCGCTTTTTCATCCAAGACGTCTAGTTTTAAATCTAAGACAAATATCATTAAAAAGACATCTGCCATACGGAGTCGGATAAGCAATTTGATCATTTCTTATGATTATAATTTCTTCGTTGCAGTTTTGCACATTTCTTATTTAAATCCCATTGCTTTTATCGTCATCTTGGGTATTCAATTTCAAATGAAAACATTACTTCGATTATATACAAACGTTATAATAATAACTTGTTTTAGATAGCAGAACGTAGAGACAAAATCGTTAAAATTGGGAATATTTTAAGACAAAGGTTCAGTCTATTTCTATGTTAGACTGCAGTCCATTTTCTTTCGATTATAGGCGACGGGTCTCTCGCGAAAGTGGTTAGAGCTTAATTTACGGGATCATGTAGTACGTTAAAAATGTATTGCTTGAACTTAACAACCTGTTAATAATGAATGAAATAAGAATGAATGAAAATCATAATGAAAATCTTTATTGAATATGATTTATAATTGAGTTTAAATAAGATTAATTATATATCAATCGCTAAAACGCTGAGAGAAAACTTTTATAGTTTAGACTTTAAAAAAATCTCTAACGCTTGTAAAGCTTGCCAAGTAGTACTTGACCAGCGTAACTGACCATAGCCTTAACACTCTCATCCCGATAGAAGACCTATGTTCCAGTAGCGCAATGATAAAAGGATCAGATAAAATAGATAATCCCACAATCGATTTTTAAGAGCACACCGGTTTTAAGGATATGAACAGATTGCATATCTACGTGATAAGATTAGAAAAAGTATATTTATTCTTCTCATTTTAAAATATGGTTACGATTTGATTAAGTGTCATTAATGTTACTATAAAAATAGCCTTTCATTGCACAACAGCACTACATTAGACAAATAGAGTCTTTAATTACATGTGCGCTGTTTCGTTATGTCATATTGTGTCGCTAATGGACGAAATTCAGTTTATGTTGACGAGCAGTGCCAGTTCTCATTACACTCTGTACCAGAACTCATTTCGTATTACTCTTTCTGATTATTAAAGCTTACATGTTATTTGAGTAATGTTTGTGTATATACACATGTATATAAACCTTTACACTTGTATTTCATCATGATCACCATCATTAGTCTCCTGTCCTAGTCCTCTAAAGAGGCTTTTGCTCATGGTTCTCATGTTGACATGCTGTTTGGGAATTGCGTAGCCCGGCTTTTAGGCTAGGACCCTTAGGGAATTACATTATAGTTTCATGACTTGGCGGCAAGTTGACATGGCGTGAAGGTGCCCTAATTGATGATGTTCTCTTTTATTTTCCCGTAAAATTTGTGAATTACATTTATCAATGTTAGTAGATAGTGTTCCGTGGGAGATGCTTCTAAAAAGTACCTTTTTCGATAAATGATGTGGATGAGAAATCGAGGCATCTTGGGACAGCGTCCACTGCCCTATGTAACGTTTCGCTTATGCTGTTTCTTTTGTGTGTGTGTGTGTTTCTTTTGTCTAGTGTGCCAAATTTCATCTAACAAATGTAACTTATTAGAAACTAACCAAAAAAATAGTATTCAGTACTTGTCATAACGTAAAAACACATCTGAAGTGCAATAAATAGAGGTACCGAGTTCTGATGTTAAATTTCCATATAGCAATTCTGAATATAAAGGAATATCAATTAATTACCGAATCACCTTAGTGAACATATTCGAAATCGTCGGCTGCGTGGACTCATTATACTATGTGCGAACATACTGTAATGAGTTTGTAAACTGGGCAATTCGGGCAGCACTATATTCGAAACGGTTCGCTAGAACCAATCACATGTTGGTCAATAATTGCCCAAATTGAAATGGGATTCCTATTTCACTATTTTGGATTTCTATTATTTAATGATTGTAGTAATATTATACATATTTTATTTGCTTCGTTCAAGAGAATGAGTAAAATAAGTTAAAATTTATACATAGAATAAAGTTCTACAAAAGAAAATTCTAGAGAGTTTGATGTAATTTTGCCTAATAAAATACATAATTATGATAATTTATAATGCTGGTAAATCATGGCGGGGCTTCATTCCGTTTATTGGTACCCTTTTGTTCCATTATTGTTACTCACCCAGCTATATACTGCTCGGGGTCGCCATGTTTGTTGCGGATAATTATTAACAACGGCCAAATTTACTGCTCTACTTAATGTATACTATTAATTGCCAGCCTCTACCTAAGTTAATTTCGACGCTCTGAGAGGCCACTTAACGGATCTTTAAATGGTAGTACCGGCGTCCATTGCGGTAACGGAACTAGAGAGCGCATTTTTGTAAAATTGATCCGGTTCGTTAAAAGTCATACTTTTTTTTCAACAAAGATTTTATGGCTATGACATATGGGTTCAAACATCTACGGATGTAATGATACGTCATATAAGAAGTGACTCTCGATTATGGAACGACAAATTAGTGACACTGCATGAGTATTTTATATAGATAAATGAAATATATACAAATATTTTTCACATTGTTTCTTTATGCCGCATAAATAAAAGTTTAGTTAAGACTTGGTGTTTACGGCAACAATCGACTTCGTAACATTTCATCAAGCAAGTTGATACGAAGTTTGATGAACTTCTCTTTCTGCGGTTATATATAAATGATTGATCACTTTCAATGTTCTTAGTAACACAGGCAGAAATATTACGAAGTTTGTCGTTGTAGACGTGGAGGTCGTAATCGGATATCCAGGCTACCTGATATTAAGCGGTCGCGGCAACTTACCTACTTTTATATTCAACTCTAAGCTCAAGTACTCTATGAAGATAATAACCGTAGACGTGTTTCCTTGTCAAATTATCTGACATTATCAATCAATTCTGACGCTTAACGCGTTTTAACACATTGGAGAATTGTCAGCTTGCCATTTTTGGCGGTAATAAAAAGAACCAGCAAGTAAAAATAATGATTTCAGTTTAGATTTCCCATGTGTAAGCAAGAAAGCAGTATACATATTATATATGTTTGGCAACCACTATGACTAATATGTCATAGAGTAAGTAAAAGTCACACTCGATTTCAATGAATAATAAAATTTATGAGCATACCGAACGTATTGTTGAACAAATATAAATTATATATGAGTTGTAAAAAAAACCGAAAAAATAATGTACAAATATTTAAAAAATATCAACTTCTACTACAAACGGTTTTCGGTTTGACGCTAATGGAGTTTTAAACTAAGCGACCGAACTTTAAAAACATCGCACTGCTGGCGAGAGGTAGGTAGGAAATATAATTACTGAGCGTCGCAAAACAATTAAATATTGCCGGCGCGAGCTTTCGGACGTTTTCATTAATTCTATTCAAAAAATTGTGAATCCGTCGCAACGTTACATACCTGTTTATATATTTTCCATCTAAAATTCTAATGATTTCGTTATAATATTAAACGCAGAATAGTATTTCTGTTGAACGAATAAAATTTATGTAATAGATTGAATTTAAAATGTGTTGCGATGTTCGCGCTCTTTTGTTTGTAGAGTTTTATTCGTTATATACGAAAACTTACTTTGCAGTGTTAAATGTGCTTTTGCAGTGTCAATGTCACAATCAATACCTTTAAAAAAATGCTAAAATGGATATGTTTGAAATTGAAAATATATTCATCAATGTGTGAATAAAATGAAAAAGTCGATTTAGACAACAAGAGAAAAAGGGATGGATAATAAGCTCCGCTTATCTTAATGACCATAAATCGGTAGGTAGAGTTAGACAGTTCTTTAGAATCGATATTAAATTAACAGCCGATTAGGTAACATTGCAAAAAGATTAATCGTGAAAGCTTATTCCGAATGCCTTTAGTTGTGAAGAAAATTATAGTGAAATTACCGGTTCACATAATAAAAAAAACCAATTAGTACCGTATAATTTCACTAATGAAAAATTGGTGATATATCGATTAATAATAAAAATCTTGGAAAAGTATAAAATTAGGATATGGTAACATTTACATCGTGCGGGTTATATAAGGGAATTATGGCACTTCATT
Source organism: Microceris miodesmiata (assembly GCA_018245735.1). Taxonomy (NCBI): domain Eukaryota; kingdom Metazoa; phylum Arthropoda; class Insecta; order Lepidoptera; family Hesperiidae; genus Microceris; species Microceris miodesmiata. Next base: position 10,098 of record DWEC01001089.1, read on the forward strand.
AAAATTTATATCTAATGAATTATCGAATATAATATGTAGTACGACGAAGTGGAATACATTTTGAAAATAATATTAATGTGTTGCTTGTTGTTAATAGAGAACACCGATAAGCAATAGACGAAATTTATTTAATAAAGTGTCTTACTATTAATCTGTTTTACTATTAATCTTATTTCATATTCATTAAACTTAAAAAAATTGAGCATAACAGAAAATGTGATAAGCAAATATAAGTAAAGCTGGGAAACCTGGTATGACGGGTGTAACATTATATGCGGAGAAATTTTTCAGAGTTTTTCGACTCAAACTCTGCAATAAGTTATATCTAAAAGATAATCTTTTTACCAAAATAAATAATAAATGTAGGTAGCAAAATATTAATTTCATGCGCTGAGAACAATATAGCAGCCGGTGGAAGATTCCATGAAATTATGTTACATTTTGTCCTTTCGTAATATTAGAATTATTATAAAATGGTTTGGTATATTTATTTTCATATTTTACCCCCGTTATTTTCCGTTGGAAATACCCATACATTTTTTGATGGTTATATTTAAGAGAATTTCTATATATTATTCTACAACAAATATTAGATATTCACATATACGTGGCAGAAACTCTAATTTTTTTCTTTACACGCTTCTTTTATCGTAACTTCAGATTAATTAGCAATGTATTATAAAAAACAAAAACCAGAGGAATTTAGTACACTCCCACGTTTCACCATTTTCATACGTTTACGTCCCATGGAATAGGTGGTGAGCCTATTGCCATACGACGAGCACAAATCCAGACTCCGAGTCACTACTAGAAATTATAAATTAGAAAAATCCAATAGTACTCGCCCCAGGATTTGAACCCAGGACCTCCCAATCGGCAGTCATGCTTGCAACAACGAGACAATTAATATTAAACAAGAAATATTAATAATAATGTATTGTAGAAGAAATATTCTTACTTGTTGTTGATTTTCTCGTTGGGTGACGAGGCGGGCCTCGACGCAGTCACGGGTCTCGAGGAAGGCGCGGCGTTGGGCGAGCTCACGGGGGTAGTGGGTCAGAATGCCCCCAATGTTGCAGGCGACGAGAGTAATCAGGCTGAGCAACATCTACGAACGAAGAACACACATCTTTACTCTCTTTAGTAATGAAGCACGTAGTTTAAAGTGGTTTGCCGTGTGAAAATGTGATATTATTCGCAGACCACATATGTAGATCTTTGTGAGGGATTGGACAGTATGTACTTCATTAACCTATCTTCACACCACACGTTGTATTCGCGGAAAATTGAAAACTAAAACTGACTTAAGTCGTTAAGAATGAATTTTGTTCAAAATGACAATAAACTGCATATTATATGTCACAAAATCTGGGTTTTGACTCGATTCTGAGCACAAATTGTTTGGGTACAAGTCATCTACGATGTATAGTAGTATGCGTAATACATAGAAATGTACAAACATAGACACATACATAGCTACATACATAGATACATACACAGAAACATACATAGACACATACGAGATCAAAGAAGCAGATTATACCTCGACAATCGATGAATCATTACGCAGCATCTGGGCGCCGACGTTGACGATGATGAGAATGACGCCGGCGATGCTAGCTTCAAGGAGACGAACTGGGAGAGCCGCGTAGGTCAGGTAGATGAAAAGGCCGCAAGCACCAGAGCTGACGCTTAGTGATCTATGATTATTAACACGTAGTTAAACTTACAAGTACAATCGACAGTAGTTTTCTGTTCTACGACAAACTACTACATTAATGCTGATCTAGCATTCTTCTTACTCTCTGTAAGGAAACTTTCGCTCTTTTCTCTTGAGATTCAGTCTGATTTTAAATATGGAAGAAGTTGCTTTTTATTCTCCTACTTAGAATTTAGTTTAGATCTCTGCCAAATGAATTGTCAAGAGGTATTGTTAAAAATGTTGGTTTTTATTAATGTCACGTGTAACAAGTAGTGTTAAATATCCTACATTGCATTTTGCAACTGAATTAATTAACACTGAGTGTTGTAGAAATATGATGTTGAAAGAGTTATTTGAAAACTAGTTCCACTCAGTCACATGACCTAGGTAAAAATGACTCGAAAATAATATAAGAACGGATTATGGTTAAGTGTGAAAAGTAATTTAGTAGGAGGCACTCGCCGGGTGTTAACTTCGGTCTGGAGCTGCGAAAGGAAATAAATCAAATTCGACTTTAAATGAAACCCAAAAGTTTTGTTGATTGAAATCAAATGATGTCAGCTTGCCCGAGCGCGCTGGTACGCACGCGCCCGCTGCTCACCGTACAAGCTTCGCGTAGTTACTGAAGTTCTTTAGAAGGAGAATTCGCAAAGTTAGTGGTATGTTTGAAACGTTTTTCAAAGTAACGTGTGGTAAGCGTAGGTACCGACCCTCGTTCTGTCGGAGGCTTTGTTTGAAACAAAACCGTAAAAAGAACACACTGCAAAGTAAGTTTGTTAGGGGTAATATGAATATTACTTGGAAATTGAAAACACAATGAAGTTCCTAACGAACCATGTTGAGGTGAGTGTTAGAGAATTAATTTATTATAGTAAATTAATTCCATTTGCAGTTTGTTTCACGTTTGTCAATATGTCCTCCTTCCAAATGGAATATTATTGATATATGGAAGTACATTCCAAGTGTACTTCCATTCATTGAAGATACTTAGAGGTAATTACTCATAACATCTGTTTATGTATACTCATATTGATATACATGTTTATTTATTTTTACTAAATTTAGATCGATGTTTCCTTTTATCCCATTAAGTATTACTTGATGGAAAGCCTTTAAATATAACGCTCTTAGGTGACAAGCCAATTAAAATAACAAGGAACACCTGAAACATGAAATTAATGTTAATTTTAATACGTCTCTTAAACCTGTATCGGCGTTGTATATTATTATCGTGCTTGAAATTAAGTTCTACGTTCCTGTGTTAAAATTTTGTGTATTTCTAATTTTGAGTAATTTCAAAATAACACTTTCTTAACATAGTATTTTCATGAAAAAAAGTTATAAATAATAACGTTATAAGTGAATCAAAAATAAGTCAACCAAAAATAAGTCAACCAAAAATAATTAAAAAAAAATATACCTTAGTATGGATGTTCCGGTTAGCGATGCCTCAATCAAGAGGAAGGTGCCCAGAACAACGTACGAGATAGTCAGCAGATAAATTTCATTCATAGCCGGTCTGGTCAAACATGCCAGAAGACCTGGTGAGAAAAATATAATATTTACATGATGTTGAAAAAGTTAAATAAAAACCGAATAAATTCGTAAAATAAAACCTCCAAACATGAAGCTTCCATTTATTTTCAGATCTGTCGTTTACAAATGTTACTAGGAATAAAAAAATATGACCTAGTTTTGTAATTTGTTTTACAATGACTAAAATCATTATGACCTTCATTGAGTATATGTGTATATGTATAAAACGTTAATGTTCTGTTTGTTTTGAGATCTATCGTGTACAAAATATTATTAGTGTAATAAAATTAGCTTTTTATTATAAAAAAGTTTTACGATCCTTTCCATGTTTAAAACACATTTTAACTGTCAGTAAATTCGATAACTGTCAGTAAATGGTCAAATTTTATATAGACACTAGCTGACCCGGCGAACTTCGTACCGCCTAACTATCTGTTTCTTTGCCCTCGCATTTTAAATTTCTGCTGTCTGTTAAAAATTTTATTTTAATGATATTCTGTAAAGGGCCCTTTAATCTACATTACATACACAACGTAACTAAAGTATTCCATTGCATGGAAAATAATACCGTAAGCTAATAGCTAGTGATAATGCCTAGCACTTTAAAAAAGCTTCGAAAATAACCCATTCTTTTTATGTAACATGTGAAAGATAAAAATGGTTACCATGAGTTATATATAGGAGATAGACATATTCAATCACGGACGTTTTACGTTTTTTACGATACTAAGGGTTGGAGCTTCATTACTGGAATGCTAGATGACGTTGAAGTACTTAGATTTTGAGATTTTGTTGACAAACAATGTTTTTATCTTACATAAAAAAATATTTTTTATTTAATAAAAAGTATCCTATGTTACTTCTAATACCTCCAAGAACATGTGTACAAAATTTCATGAT
>DWEC01001090.1:0-14233 GCA_018245735.1 Microceris miodesmiata
GGAGGGCGCGGCGCCCGCGTCGCTGCCGCGCGCCGCGCTCGCCAGGTGACGGGCGTGTACGGAACTACGTACAGGCATTTGTACTGCAGGACTCTATGTTAAATAGCAATTGAACATTTGTATTGCACAAATCAATGTTGAACAAAAATGAAATTTTGCATTTGTTGAATTTTGCGCTATATTATAAAGAATATTATGTATAAATCGAATCATGGAATGTAATAGCAATAGTTCTACTCTAAGCTTGGCAACGTAAGCTAATTCCGACATGCCAACGTAGATGTAACCGTTGATGGTCAGAGAGTGATCTTCAGCCAGTGCGCTACTGATGATGATATCAAAAAAATATCGTCTTAAATAATACAGTACTTAAAAATTCCAACGAAATAAAAGATTCGACGAAAGAATGTTCTAGAATTCATTTGCAATACTGACCTTGTAATATGTAACTGTGGATGGCATTAGCTGGTTAACTCGCAGTTTATTTCATTAATGGATAAGTTCACTAATGTATTATTTACTATAATATTTAATTTACACTAAGCGACGATTACTTAAAGACATAGGTAAATGACTAAATGTCAATGTTAAATTAAAATATTTTCTTGCAAGCAAGAAGATTATTGTCAATCTATTAAATATATTGCGAGTATTTTTTGCCTTACATAAAAAAAGTGCTTCAAATTGTAAAGTTACAGGAAGGTGGGAGGGAGAAGGGGGGAAGCTAAAGGGACGAAAATGGTAAATAACTTAAAATATATTAGAATTATACGAATTATTATATGAAGCTTATATGAACATGAATCACATTAACATCTAGTTTATTATGAGTAATACAATGACGAGATAATCACTTTTTTAAACATGTGTAAGAGGCCAGTAGCGTGGGTTCGCAAACAAAGCAACTGATAAAATATGCTGAGTACATTGCTTTCCTGTGGGTCCTTCCAAATGGTCTGGTCGGAGGAGCAAGCCACTTTTGATCGTATTTAAAAACTAAGAAAATCAACACTAACAATTCCCTACGTCCTGGTCTATGTGAAAGGCCCCTTATACGAACAGTGGTTAAACAACCGCACAGTGTAAGAGTACCTTAACAATGATATTGAAGGTTTCATTTTTGCTGACAGTGTATTTGTTTTAAAGAGATTTTTTTTAACGGTCCTCTGCATCCCCTTCCCTGGCTGTGAAGTCACATAATAGTATACAAATCTAATAGTACCTGTCGCTAATTTGCGAGAAGACTGCAATTAGTCAGAAATCATAATTATTCCATGACTATTTTATTATTCTATGGCTTATAACTATTATAATAGTCACAAAATAGTTATGATTTGTAATGTTGCAAGCCGCTTTATAGAGAACACTTTTGACAAATTAGTCTTCTGGCAAATCAGCAATATATTTTGATATTCTTTTTCCTCTTTGACATCACAGACCTTCGGGCGAAGGTCTGTGATGTCAAAGATGATGATGGGCATCAGAGATCTTTGATATTGAATAATTGTGTCATTTTTTATTTACTTGTGACTGTTTGCATATAAGTACATACATACAAAAATAAAGCAGTATTCTTTACATAATTTAAGAAAATACAAATTTTGAAGATCTCTTATTCCGTGACTTGTGTTTTAAGAAAAATTTAAGTATTGTGTATTTTAAAATAAATGACTTAGCTTAACAGTTAGTAGGTATATAAAGACACAAAACACTTATTGTCTCTGTATATATGTATATTTTATTTTGAAAAGATATATTTATATTGTTAAGATTTATTAGTTACCGCTGTGGTTATTAAATAAAATTATACTGGTCATTAAATGGTTTCATTTACAATATGCTTTATTTTTAAATTAATTCCGTTAATAGCTAATTGAAGTGCTTAAAAATTATCAATAAATTCTCAAGAGAAAAACAAGCATTCACATAAATCCGATTTGAGTCATGTAGAGTCGTTTTCAATTATACACGTTCTTGATAAAGCGATCATATTAAACATTATGACAGTTTCATCACGAATTATCTCTACATAAATATTTACGAGTGTGGGTTGCTGACACGGGGGTGTAACTCTACGAACGACTGGGTACTTATGTATCTACTCAGGATCGAAAGTCCATAGAAAGTGTGTCTCGGATGTCGTAAGAATCCATTAAATTGCATCATTTGCTTCGCTTTGACGAGTAATAGAGCAAAGTACGTACTTTGTAACAATTGTACAACTCAACAATTATAGAATGCCAAAATGATGCTATAAAGAGTTCGAGTCTGAGTTCGAGTTCTGACAGTATTTTTCTGGGGTTTTTTTTATAAGGTGTAATTGAGACTAGGGAATGCGTGAAGTCGATAAAAGCCAATTTGCAATTACATTATTGTGAAAATCGTTACGTTAGTTACGTGCTGAATTATGATGAATTTGTTTTATACAATCATAAACATATCTAAAATTAAGTACTCAGGTAAAATTTTCATAATTTGATAATTATAGATACAAGATAGTAAGGATCCCTGACCTGACGATACCTATAGCAATTTAACAATATGGGCCATATTTTATTTACCATCGATTGATATACATATCACATCATCGCGTTTTACATTGTACCTCTTTCTGTGCATTGAGTTCAAAATATTTGCATATTTTGTACGCTCATCGTCACGCCTCCTATAAGGAAAACAGTAGCAAAAGTGAACACAAAGCTAAAATAACTATCTTTCTTAATCAAAGAGCAATGAGTAAATTAGTACATACATAAACAAAATTTATGTATACATACATATACTGTTTAATTTAACACCTAAAATCTAGGTAAGATGAACAAAAGGCGGACTTAATGCCTAGTGAAATTCTCTACTCGACAACCTTCATTATCATCATCATCATTATCAGCCTATTCCCGTCCACTGCTGGACATAGACCTCTCCAATGGCACGCCACTGAGCTCGATCTTCAGCTCTTCGCATCCAACCACTTCCAGGCCTTTTTGTCTATATTGTCACTCCACTTAGCTGGAGAGCGTCCTAAGCTTCGTTTGCCTAGTCGCGGTCTCCACTTCAGAATACGTCTACTCCAGCGGCTACCGGTTCTGCGAACGGTGTGTCCAGCCCACTGCCACTTCAGCTTGCTAATCCTTTGGGCTATGTCGATAACTTTGGTTCTCTGTCGGATCGCTCCATTTCTGATGCGATCCTTCAGAGAGACGCTGAATAAATAATTGCTTTAGGATTATAAAATATAGAGAGACTAAAAGAGAGGGAGAAAAAAAGAAAGAAATTAAAAGTTTATTCAGGCATGCCCAACAAAACGTTTGCATGCGTATATACGTACATTGAAGGCGTATGTTTAACGGAGTGTCGCGCAAAAAGTGATATTTATTACGGACTGTAATCAGTATTCAACGAGACGCATAATCTCTGTCGCTTATTTACATAATCGTGCCGGCCGCCCCGCAGTTTATCGGAATTATTTAGTGATTTTATGTAATCACGTCCTTTTATAGTACATTTCTAACTAGCGCTTATTAATTATTGTTGAAATTTTAAGATTTTAAACGTAGCTGGTTAAACGTCGGAGTGTACTACACTCCTCTACCTACCCTTTCGGGGATTACAGGCGTCATGTCACGTTCAAACGGAACAATACTTTCAACTTTGTACTACACATTGTCATTCATTTTTCGTGTTAGAAGGAGAAACCTTGATTTATAAGACAAGATTAGCAATAGTACGTTTGCGTGGCGTAGAGTGATATAGTATTAGCTGTGAAAAACAATGGTGTTTTTTAAGTAAGTAGTAGTAAGTAAATAATAAGTGTTATTCGTTGAGTCAGAATATTGTCGTACTACCCACATTAAAGGCCACTCGAATGGGTACGCTAGCTCTACATAAACTATGCATCATATGAAAAGGAGGTCAATTCACGTCCACATTGTAGTAGGGTTAACAATAGTTATTATGATTATCAAGTGTCATTGAAACACCACGTTAATGGATTAATGGGGACATATCAGACGCGTTTGTGTAGCGCTTGCGGAGCGTTTGCAAAGAGAATGCCTATTCGCAGACACATATACTCGGACACGCTCGTAACAATACAAACAGCCTAGTGTCGTCCAAAAACTGGTAAATGAAACCTTTGGAATATATCGCTTTTCTGCTTTGCGATTTCAAAACGACAAATGTCTCTGTATTTGATTCTTGTTTAGACGGGATTTCAGACGTTACTTCTTTAAAATACATCATAAAATATGTAACATGACATCATGTCTGTATTTCCCCCAAGGGGTAAGCAGACGAGTGTAGTATTCCAACTTTGCACCAATTATGTTAGAAATACCATGTAACATGGTTTGAGCGCATTGCTATGTACAGTACAGCTATGCTGATTCTAGGCTGGTATTGAAAATTACAGGTTATAAAAGCCAATAACACTTCATATTTGTTCCGGGATCGAATTGACTGCATCTTGCTCAGCAATCGCGCTTACAACTAAAATACCAAGAAAGCACTCTAATATACATGATTGTAAAAAACGAGTATTACATTTAATAGAAGTTACATGTTACAAGTGGGCCGTGTAAAATGAAATGGGAAAAATATCGAGACTACGAACTGAAATTTTCATATTTAAATAAGATTTCAAGTCTCAATATGTCTACCTAGCATATTCTGTCGGGCAATAGCGCCACAGTCGCTGCTAATAACACGATAATATTTATAACGCACCATTTACATCAATTTATTCTGTACATGTACCCTAACATTAGTAACAAAATTGTTCTAAAAGGATATAATTTATCATTAATTCATATTAATGTATTGTTGAAAAGCGACCAACGCTTCGTAAAAGCGAAGGGTATAATAGGTGTTCTTTGTTTTTGTAATTCTGTTTGTTTTAAAACTTTCCTGGTGTTTCGGCACCGATAAAAACCTTCAATGCGAATATTGCTATTTTCACAATACACGTACGAGTCCCGTACGGGGGAATGTATCGGATTAAAACATAATGGATGTGTATCATGAATGATATGATTTTACTTGTTTTTATGATATTTTTGATTCCTATTAATTATTATAATTTGATGTAGTCGTGACGTATTAGACAGCTATGATTTTAGCATTTATCATTATTTGAAAAGATGCGTGTTCGTGCAACAAATTTTTTCTAATTGATTTTTAAGCTCTTTGCGATTGTACTTTGTTTCTTTGTTGTTTTTGTTATAATACGTATCATTTAGTATTTGCTTCTTATTTACAGAATGTAACCTTTAAGAAAATACCTGGTAGCCATTTCTTCTCTTTTCAATAAAAACAATTAGCTATAGAAAGAGTGCCAAAATATCCACTTTAGTTGAAAACGTCAAAATATGATGGTGCCAGAGCACCATTAGTTCTAGCGAATAAGCTAGTCAAGACGGGAAGTGAGTTATGAATTTCTTGCAATTTGAGCAAGAACAGACAATGAGAATAAAACTTTTACAACAACAACAACGCAAAATATCACAAAGCAAACTGGAAGACCAAGAATTTCCAGCTTGTTAAATAAATCTAGGGAATGAAAATGCCTCCACAAATACAATTGTATTTCTGTTGCACAAATAACACCCGGGAGTTTTCGTTATATTTTGTATCACGTTCAATATAATTGGTTCATTGTGTGAAGGTTCTCTTTTTCAGTGTAGATTTAAATGAGATTCACATGAAAAACCGTTCAGTAAGTTTATGACGTTGTATTCAAGATCATGTTGTCAAATTTCATTTTTATCACGCATTTTTTGCGACGTACAATGACGAGATGTCAGTTTTGCGATTACAAAGGTATTAATATCAAAATTTAATAACTTTTTGTGCCAGAAGCTGCGCTCTGCGATCCCCAATATACATAGCGCCAGTGTTATGGGAAAATCCTCTTTGGGGACGCCTTTGTTTAGCAATGAACGGAGACAGGCTGATGGTGATGTTGTTGTGGATGATGATGATGATGATGTTTAATATGCTATTGTTCAACTATTGTCTACACTAGTGTTATACTTGAAAGAAAGACACGACAACGTAACATCACCACTGTATTTGCCCGATAGGTACGAGTAGGTCGAGGTGTGCAGCACATTCTCATTATTTAGTTATGTTACACGTCACCAAAATCCAATAGTACTTTTCTCGACTCGAGAATCGAACTAAGGACTTCTCAATCATTTGTCGCGCTTACAAATACTGGACCAACGAGGCAGCAAAAGAAGAAGCGAATTAGGTATAAGTTATTACCAACAAAATCCTAGATCTTAGTTCATCTACAGCTTTTTTATCGTTCCTCTCGTGTACACGGCTGTCCTTTCAGTATAAGAAGTGTTTAGTCAATACTCTATCAAGCTGATCGCACGCGTTTCGCCCTGAAAATCTTTAGATAATCTAAGGGGTGCAAGTTTCATAAAGATTTAATTTCACTATTAAAGAGGTCTGTGGTGAAACTCATCAGGTCAGATCTGAGCCTCCGAGTAAAGGTTGAACATGAAACTACTAGACTAAATTTTAATGTGTATAAAGTCGTATCGTATCATACGTTTTCGGACCGTGCGTCCATCTAGATGAGATTCAAAGGAATTAAGTAGGGCGACACGTACAGCGATGAAACTTGTAATTTCTTGATTGTCACTGCGATTGAATAGTCATGCGAGTAAAACAGTTATGTACGTATATTTTAATTGATACTATCTCACATATAGGTACGAAACGGCAGAACTGTAAACAATAAATATTGATTAATTTTCAGTGAAAAAAATCATTTTGATACAGTTCTGAAAATGAAAATAGATTTAATACGTGCCTTGTTCTGTCTACAAATGATTTTTATATTGATTGATTATGATTTTTATATATTTATACCAATTGGCATTACGTCCACACTTTATTAATAACAATAAAAGATAAATAAATAAATTATACACGTAATATCTCATGCAGTCTATGCGTCTGTCATCCACATGCCGAACAAGACTTGTCAAATCTTATAAAAATTTACATTAAATTTTCACTTCAACAGGAATCTAACAATAAAAATTTCAAGTTTGTAGGTTAATTAGCTTGGCGAACACAACTTAAAAAACCTTCTTATTATACACACTTAAAAGGAGGCCCCTGTGTTCTGACCTCAATTACCATAAACCCTCCATACTGATTGCGATTCATAGCAAAGTCAAAACAAAGGTGCCCTTAGGACAGTGGTACCCCCGGCCTCACCCTTATGGCTATCCCTCCGCATTCTCAAATAGAAGTTACTTCTATTCACGGTGAAGTTTACAAGACTCACATGACCAACAAATAACATAAAGAATAGATTTAATTTTATGTACAATCGCCAACATATTTTGTCTTATGCTCGTAGAGTTTACAAGCATCGCTATTTGACTTGTATAGATATATCGTGTTTGTGAAAGTAATTATTTCGTTAATCAGAAAGTCAGGTTAACATTTAAACTTTTAAGGGGTGAGATATATACGTACTTTGCGACGTATACCCCGTTTGTCTTATACCTTTTATTAATTTGACAATTTGGAGATGATCAGAGGCGAAATAAGCGAAGTATCGGTCGTTAAGCGGGCTCACGGTAGGGTGTCTTTAGATAAAAAAATGTGGAGGAAGGCAAAGCTTATCGCTCGACATGGTGACTGATCTATCGGATTAAGCAACGCCCGGGGCGGGGGCCTCGGGGCTCGGTGACCGATAATTGCAAAAATTTGTGAGCGTTTTCGTCGTTTCGGTAATAAAGTTTTGCGGTCGTCGCGACGTCAGTTCCCGTTGTTTTAGTTAGGTGAAAGTTGTTAATCTTTGTTAGAAGAGGCAAAAACTTTCAAGAATAATTGGCCGGTAAGCTGAGTCTTAAGTAATTAACACTCATTTAGCGCAGGTAAATAAGCATCAGCTCTTTATTAACCGTATAAAGCTGAGCTCGTAAACAAGTTGTTAGTTAATAGGTTATATTTAATCATTATTTTAATGAAATATTCCGCGTAAAGCATAAATTGGTTATTTCCAGCTATAGCTCTAGCTTTATAGAGCTCTGTTAACTATGAAATTTCGTTCGTTAGCGTGCATAGTTAGTTATACATGTGTTTCTAACATTATAGAGCTTGCTGAATATTCCGTGTTAACTATATACATGTGAGGGAGAATAAACTATACCTAACGTGAAACTTGTTTTATATAATTTACGCAAACGTTCTTTACATCGATGTAGACGTTTTTTAAATCGATGTAATCGTTTTTTAAAACCATGAAGTTGTCTTGAAATTGTAATTGAATTGATGTTACGATATCTTATATTCAGTGCAGATCAAACATATGTAAATTCTTTTATTAAACGTTTTCATGTAGTCTGGGAAGTATCGAAAAATAAATAAATCAAACCAAGGCTTTGTGTATAAACAAATATCAATACCGACTGATGATTTATAATAATCCTTAAGCGCAAAGTTTTCTGTTACACTTTTGTACAGATTTATGGAGCGGACACCTTTTGTGAGAAAGTTAAATATCGTGAAAGTTACACAAACCTTACGATAAAATGTTGATATATAGGTAAAAATAATAGTACGTTTTGATTCACTATTTATTTAATAGAGAATAATATACATAGATAGTCATACAATTTGTAAGTATATATACTGTGAGTAGAGACTTTCTCTTTCTTGTTACCTGGTATGGAGTTGTTATAGTCACTTGCTCCTGTTTAAAGCCACATGTTATTTTTCTGAAACGTTTAGAATGAAGGTTATTCAAGTCGATGTTTATGATATATGTATTTTATGCCGTACATTTCGTTACGTGTCGTACTGAAAAGCAAAATGACCATTATAATCTTGCTAATCTTTGTTTCACATTCATAATTAAAATAACCTTTATACCGAATTGGGGCTGAAATAATATACAGTATGCAGACAAAAATCACAGTAGTTGCCTAATGTTGAGGTTTATTCACCTGTAGTCATATAAAGGTTTTATTATTTCTGGACAAGATTTTCACGCCAAGTCCCTTACAGGGTAGGCAGAGAGCACGGAGTGTCAATATACGTACGAACATAGATTAATAGCAAATCTTATTTATATGTTGTATCTCTCTATTTATACACATTTACCCGTGCAAAACCGTAAAGTTTTTATTATTATCACGTAAGTGTTGTTTTATTATTTCTGAACAAGATTTTTTCGCGAAAATATACTATTTTTTCATACCTTGATGAAAAGTTCGCTTTTCGTCCCCGATATCGGGACAAAAAGTTTCTCATTCTCTCCCGGCTAGCTGGTATGGAAAAAAAATATATTTTCCAAGATTAGTATCGCCTTTGTCACTTATTAACCAATCAAGTAACCATATGTGTGCAAAAAAACATATTTCGGTTTCGATTCATTAATTCGTAATAAACGTACTCGTAACATTACGTCCGTAATCCCCGAAGAGCTAAGCAGAGGAGTGTAGTACACTTCTACGTTTAACCAAATACGTAATGTTCCACTTTGATATAGGTGGTGAGCCTATTGCCATACACCGTGCGTTTTTAGATCAAAACCCGGTATATGGCAATAGGCTATCTGAGTAATAGGCTATTCGAGTCACTACTTGAAAGTCTAAGTTAGAAAAATCCAACAGTAGGTACCCGAATTGGGATTCGAACCCAGGACCTCTCGATTGGCAGTCGCGCTTGAACCACTTGACAAACAAGGCAGTCATTCTATTCGTAATATTCAGTAACAAAAAGAAAATTATACTTCGTTTGTCTGATATGCGATTAGTTCAGATGAACAGTGCCCAGTCATAGCCTCCCGTCACGATACATGACTCAACAGATTTATTTATTTTATTTATTTATTTATGATGAGGGGGGGGATTGGGGGGTTTGCTTCAGAACTAAAGAAATACTAATTTATTGTGCAAGTCTTGCTGAGAAACGCTGGTTTTTATTACGGATTAATCGTTCTTGGTCGTGTTCTAGTGGGAAACACGTGTGGCATTGAGACTGTAATATATAATTATTGAACGGTGGTCTATTAAGAAGCATAATAGAGAGAAGGATACTATATTTTTTAATAATGGATCTAAGGATTTCACATTATGAAAGTTATTTATTGTTATCATGATAATAATCATCGTGTCCATTTTGTTAGAGTGCGCTATACCGCGATAAGTCGGTCACCAGAGCCTCGCTTGTTGTATAGCAGGGTGCACCACAGGCAAGTGGTGCACCCTGCTGTATTAGATTAATTACCTGCTATTATTAGACTAATATCATATTTTCTCTCTCTCTCTCAAGTCGGTCTCTCATTACTGAGGATTGAGATCCCACTTAGAACCAGCTAGTAACATTCTCCATGAGATCATACATCATATTTAAACAATCCGAAATCTCATTAAACCTTTGGATCCTTTTAAAGCACTCATAATCGCGTTTAGTCGCTGAAACATTCGTTCACGTTTCGGCTTTTGATGAATGTACGGCTCTTACTTGTTTTACAATACGATCTGGGTAACATTCAATTTAATTCATAGTTTTTAACCGCACTATAAGATACAACAAAGCTTATCGGTTTCTATCACCGCGGAGAGACTATTGAACCTTGTTAGTGCTATAATTACGTCATCCTCCTCGCTGGCTCCTTCGAAATAGTGAAAAGTTGGAAACAAAACTAGTTAAAGAACGCGTCGCTAGTATTGTGTGTAGCCGTTGAATTACGCAAGCCATTAGGAGGGCGCTAATGGAACGACATCTGAAACGAGAGACCGCGCTACCGAATTGACGCCTATAGGTTTTGTCCAATTTCATTCTAATTGCAAACGATCGATGTGGGTTAGTCACGTTGATTGGATGAAATATGTCCCGTTATTACTGGTTACTGTTGCAATGTTCTCATTTTCCATCTATTGTTATCTTTCTATATAAGCTGTCATAATGCCGTAAAGCTAATACGAATTGAAGAACTTTAAAATATGTAATAATGGAGTATGTACTCCATTATTACATTTAAATATCCAACACCCTAATTTAAGCAAAAAATGTTGAGGTGTGAAATTTATGAAAAATATGTAATTAACATGATAATCAAGTATTTTAAATTTATCCATAAATATTAATAGCTAAGCCAATTGCTTTAGAAATAAAAACGAATAACCGTCATTTGTAACCCCGTACAGCGGTCTTTACGAATTGCTCAAACAATTAATGGGCAGTCTCTCCATCAACAAATTCCAGCATTTTAAGAGTTTAATGGGCTATTTACTAAATAATAGCTGCCCCTCAATTAACATTAATTATTATTTTTTTTCATAATTATTGACGTAATTATTAGTTTTACTTACATTAAGTGATAAAATGTTATGTTCTTAAGCTTTAACTGATGTTTTTTGATTAAATAATTTCATCATTATCATCATCATCAGCACGTCTAAGTCCACTGCTGGACATAGCTGGACCTTCTCTGAGCAAGTCGTGCGTATAAATCCTACGCTGAGCAGGCGGGTTTAGCATGGCAGAGGACGGATCCTCGCACCGCCTACGATGTTGGCCGTATGCACTCAGCGCATGTAACCGTATCTGGGTAGCCTGAGCTGTATCGCGATCAGCTAGCGCCAGGTTTAGTCGACTCTTATTACACCCTGATATCGTGGAATGCCTTCGATAGATGTACTCGTTATCTGCCCAGGAAGGGATTATTGACATTCAAATAGTAATATGTTCATAAATTATTGTGACCGCCTCGTTGATCGAGTGGTTGTACGCGCAACTGCCGTTCGGGAGGTCCTGGGTTCAAATCCCGGGTCGGGTACCATAGAATTTTTCTAATTCAGAATTTCTAGTAGTAACTCGAAGTCTGGATCTGCGTTCGGTGTATGGCAATAGGCTCACCATTTATTCCATGGTACTTAAACGTAACTGGTGAAACGTGGGAGTGTGCTACACGCTCTGCCTACCTCTTCAGGGATTACAAATTATTGTAAATGAAAATGTAAAGCTATTTTAGACAATACTGATAAATATTGGAATCATAAATTAGTATTTAATAAACCGACCTTTTTCGTTATGATCAATAATAACATAACTTTCAGTACCAAATGACTTGTACTCTAACGTAGTTTTTCATTTATCTAAAAAATAAACTATCAAACAATCTGAAATGTAAGCCAGAAAATATGTCATATATTTCTAACATAAGCAACTGAACAAATGTGTTTTTAAATGCAATTTTTTCAATGAACAAGCTAGTTTCTAACTATATGATATAACGCACTATTCATAGGACGGGAACCATGACAATATTAAAAGTTCAAAAACTATATAATGTTGCAGCAGTGTGAACATATTTTCATACACGAAGCGTTGCAGCTTTTAGTGAAGTTTGTGGTTTTAATCCCGTTTTTATTTGTCTGTACTTCGTTGTGACCTTTTCTTATTTTTGCTGTAAAATATGTTAGTAATGGATACCACGAAATAGGGAGCAACTTTCAGTATTAGTTTCAGACTCAATCGGTTTTATGTTTTACTTCGTTGTTTTTACTCACCTAAACTAGAGATCCGCAGGAGGTAATAAACAATGGTAGTGTTACTTTGAATAATTAATTATTAATCAAAGGTAACTTTTGCATTTACTGTATAATAGTTTTATAAAGCATTTTTATAGTCCACAAAAGCCAAACACAGGGGCTGATTATACTGTTCAGACTTTTGTATAATCGGCATCACTGTGTGGATGTGGTCTATGATGCCAAATCCTCTACGAAACTCGGCCTATTCCGGTGGCTGAAACTTGTCGAGTTTTCTGGCTAGACGATTCGTGTTGACTTTGGGGAATAGCTTATAGACGTGGCTGAGGAACGAGACAGGTCTATAATTTTTAAGTGGAGATTTGTCTCCCTTCTTAAGAAAGAGCAGCACCACATGCCTACGCCTTTCAAGTTCTCATATGACGGACGACGAGTTAAAGAGGCCCTGCAGCCTCTGCAGCACAGGAGCTCCTCCTGCCTTTAGAGGTTCTAAAGTAACTCCGTCATCATCAGTCGCTTTTTAAAATCCGACAGTACCCGAGATTAGAACCCAGGACCCCCTGATCGGCAGTCGCGCTTGCAACCACTCGATCAACGAAGCAGTCTATATTGGAGGCAGCAAAATATAGTACATAATTGAATAATTTTTTACACATACTAATTAATTACTCAGTTATATCAACGCGTATAATATAATTTGTCACTCTAGTGTTAATTAAGATTTAAATTATTTAGGGCATATAATGTTTCGCAAATTTTAGGACATTTAAAACTATATTTCAGAATTCTCACAACGCTTTTAAGACATTATTATACGCTGTGTTCTAAAAGGCTCAAGACATTTACAATTCATACGGGCTTGTTCTTCGAGTTATGGCGCTCATTCTGCGGAGGAAGTTTCTTTGTATTAAGACGTTCTTAATGGAATATTTCTTACAAAAATGACCTGTCCCTTCTTATTCACTAGCTTTTTATTTTATGAATAATATTGCAATGAATAGAATGTCTGTATAAAGATAAATGTGGAAGAAACGCGACAAGTCTGACCCTTACCCTTAAGGGACCTGTCATGATTTTATGATAAACCCAATTAAAACTCGTCGAATAACAATTTAAAAAGTACTGTACCTAGGTACAGTCCTTTGTGAAACCAATATGGAATTTAATTGCCTATAGTGTAAGTAGATTTCGATACCTATGGAATTCAAAATAGTCGGCATATTTTGTTAATTTTTTTTACATTTCTTTTAAAAATACTGTTTATTTATTGCTTAGTTTTCAACAAATTAATGATTAAATTTTGTATTACTTATTTGGCATTAATTGAAACGTTTATAACTATATGTAAAAGATTAAATGACACTATAAACAAGTTTAAATATTTCGCTCAATGTAATTTCAGTATTACGAGGTACGAGAAATTGAGAAACTTACAGAGTTTCAAGTAAGAGGGAGAGTGCAGATGAAATACTTGTTAAGATACGGGTAAAACGTACTATTTCGGGGTGCGAAGATGTAAATAAGCGGCACTAATGGAATTGAGCCATTTAAGGCACTTAAATGCTTAATATACAATGCATTTGTATTGTCAAAATTAAATCCTCTTACTAAAAAAAAGGTAAAACCTGACTTCACGCCTGTAATCCCCGAAGAGGTAGGCAGAGGAATGCAGAACACTCCCACGTTTCACCGGTTACGTTTAC
>DWEC01001091.1:0-14232 GCA_018245735.1 Microceris miodesmiata
AAATGTCCGATCGTCATTAACTTAAACATTTATTATATGAAAACGATAACTAATAGATAAATGTCATAATAAAAACTTATAATTTGTAAGGTGGATGTCCACAAGACATCTCAACATTTTTATACGATGACTCAATACAATGTGTCACAGAGTCTTTCTAATATTCGTATATCTTAAAACCAAGCGACAAAGTCACAAACCAATGCAAATTTTTCTCTCATTCATTTACATAGCAATCGTTAAAAACGCATAAAATTTGACCTTTCTCGTAATAAATTTTAAGTAACAATAAAAATTCTACTTCCAAGATTAGTCATTAATTTCCACGAAAGATTGTGACGGCTGGCTTTTGATTATATAAGTATTAAATATATAGAAACATGGAGACTGAGCGTGGTATGGATAATATGGAGATCGAACGCGAGATGCCAGGTGGTGGAGTTGCATCACATCTGATGAGGTCATCTCCGGTGGAACTGGTTGCCAAAGGTAGGTAGGTACATTGGTGTCAAAAGAGTGGGCGCGCAAGCGATTGAGTGTGGTCAAGATTACTAGTGGCATAAATGTCGTTTCGCAAATAAATGCATAATAATAATAATATCTTGGTTCAACTCACACACGGCCGTCTAATTCTAAACTAGACAGAGCTTGTCCTATGATAAAAAAAACAACTGATAAACCACATTTGTACCTATGTGTACATATACTCTAACTCATACATACACATGTGCTCCTCGTATAAACATTGGTCCCGGATAAGAATCGAACTTTAGCCCTTGGGGTAATCAGAGTCACAAACGACTGGTTACTTGTTTTTTCGAGCTTCGTGAACTCAGATCTGTATGTCATGGCATGCACGCCCCGTAAATTGAACTAAGCAATATAACACCAACAACTATTAAGACAACATTTAACAATATGAGTGTACACCTATGGGTACAGGGCAAAATATTCTAAAAACAGAGGTATTAAATGTGTATAGTATAGAGTTTTGATTGTCTAATGACACATATCTTGTTGTTCGTGACAATAAGTAACTTAATATTACCCTCTTGGTCTTTAAACATTTCGTTCTAATACTCGAATATTTCAACAATAATTCATTGTAATTAATCATATTTTTTACTATTTACTTAATATTTAATCTCAAATACGAGTAGATAGAGAAACTGACTTGCGATAGCACATAAAAGTAAACCTGCTAGACTACACTTGGCCAGCGTAGCAGACTAAGGCCTTAATTCTTTTCTTCCTGAGAGAAAAGCCGTGTCCATCAGTGAAATGATAAAAGGGTTGGTAACAATGATGATGATGAATAAGTAAATTTTTTAGAAATATCCTTGTAGACTGAACAGTATATTACTTGGATAGTTTTCGATTTTGATTTCTTTCCAAACAGGCGACTTGAAAGGTCAATATTTAGAAGCTGAAAGTAAATTTACGGGTCAGAGTAATTAGCAACATATAAACACCGCCATCCATTAAAACATTTATAGGTGCCTGAATAGAACCTCTCCGAGCGACTCGTGTATGTATGTATGTATGTAGGTACTTCCGGTGGGCTTTGACAATTAGTCATACTGATTGGTTACACCCTGCAACCTAGCAAAATTTTGCTATGAATAGGTTAAAAAGAAAAAAAATACAGAAAAAAACGGAGTATTTCCCCATATTGGCTATAAATAAACTAATCGGGAGCTTCATACAAATTCATAATGAAAGAAAATTAAATAATTTTATTCGTCTCCGTTAAATGTATTTCTTCAACAGACCTTCCGTTGTTGTTAAAACATTTAATGGATTCAAAGCACAGGCGGCCAAAGTAATCCGATTAGTTTATAATAAGGACAGTTAATTGCCGCAGCGAAATAAATGAGTGGTGGTGTACTGAGAACCGGGGTTGGGGAGGGTTCAAAGTTTTTTCTTGTGAAGATTAATTTCGGTCGGGGACGGCATAAACAGAAAATTTCGATTCCAACGTCCACCTTGCTCGTTTTACTGGAAATCTCCGGGTTCCGACAAAATTACTTTTCGGAAGTCGAGTTTTCTTTGATGATTTTCGTTTCAGACTTTTCATTACTCAATTGTAATTCTTTACAATAAAGTTATGAAATCATCGCAGAATGGTAATAATTAACATAATGTGTGGCTACTTTTCAAATAGCTTCGGAATTTAATGACATCCTCGTCCTTGGCTGTCCACAAATGTGATTATAAGATTCATTCGCCGGTCAATTCCCTCCAACCCAATTTTACTTACTTTTCAATAGCAATCTAGTTTTTATAATCGTGTTCGCTTTTCATGTCTTACTCCAGTGTTCCTTTTTAATTTACTATTACGCCTGTAATCTCCGAAGGAGTAGGCAGAGGAGTGCAGTAGGACACTTCCATGTTTAACCAGTTACGTTTATATCCCATGGAATAGGAGGTGAGCCTATTGAATTTTTAATGAATAACGTCAGTTTTTCAATGAGTGACCGGTACAGTTTACTTTTCAAGAGTGTTCATCAAATTTCGGACGCAACGTAAAATTCAATTTCCAGGATGATACCTAATAAGTTTGAAACAAAGATTATAGGGGTCATAAAGTCATTGGAGAAACTTTCACAGCAGACAATTCGACCATTCACCCATATCTGCATCGAACCATCTATTGACACAAATATTGGAGCGTACTGATCAATCAATACTCAAAGCCAATATGTATGATTGATTGATCAATAAGTTAGATCGGAACAGTGGGTAGAGGAAACCGTTTGGACACGTATGATTTGGTGATTAATGAGATAATAGTTTCATATTTAATGACTATCTATTGGGGCGAAATTAAGGAAATCATTCAGACAAGTTACAGCTATAGGTATTTAAAATAACAATAAAACATTTGGCAGCGCTGCTAATGAAATAAACAGACAGCTGACAAACAGAAATGTATGTACATTTCTAAACACACACATGTATCAATCAAATACACACAGAACACTCCTTCTCATCACACAAGGGGTTGCCCTGGGTGGGAATCAACACCAAAACTCCTAGCGCAGAATCAAGGGTCAGAACTGGTCAAATATAAAATCTATTCTGAAAAGTGAACTTCGTTCTATAAATAGAAATTTATTTTCTTCTCCGAATTTCGATATAATTACGAATGAACATGGAGGCCTTGGTTGGGTAGCCGTGTGCCTAATATTATAATAACATTCAAGTTATTCATCCCACGCACGTCTACTGCGTTAGTACCTATACCTGCCCGCCTGCCTCTAATTAATATGAGACGGAGAAACCATTATTAACTTGACAAAATTGATCCAGTATAGTGTTTACTGTTATAAAATTCTTTCGGAAAATACAATGCATTCTGCAGTTTAGAGCAAACGAAAGCCATAGGTGTCGACTTTACGTGTCATTTGTATGAACACTTCCGTGAATTTATTAAAGTGAATTTTATATACAACTTTAAACTACCATTATAAGTACATTGCGTCGTTGTTTGTATTTCATTAAATATTTCGTATGTAAACATCCTTGGTTAATTAATAAGTTAATTGCTAGAGTCCTTTTCGATGCTAAATCACTATGCATTGGCTGCATCTGTAAGGCTAAACTGCTATATGATTATAGAAAGTTCTAGAGTTAATTGGTTTCTCTTTGTTGTCTTCGTTTTGTTTGCACAGATCACGATTCGATATAAATTAACGATCATTGTGATCTGTTTTATGAGATAAACTATAATTTTGATTGTGCTCAATATTGTTGTTAATCCATTTCGTTATATTAAAAGTAAATTTGATGATGATCAATAACGATTGTGATCTGACCACTTTTATTATGTCACATCAAGCTGTACACATGTGCAAGTATATGTAGTAAGTATAAACTAAAATGAACATTAAATCTTTCATTTGTAATAGTTCAATGTCTAATACATACGTTGTATATGAATAAAACATCATCAACCATCAAACCTCATCAACGTCATTATCATCATTAAATCCCTGTATTATTTGCAACAAGTGCATTTTATCAAATCCATTTCCATGATATATGCTTTCTATATTAGTATTTAATTATATTATGTCACGATTGTAAAATATTTTAGAATTTATAATAGAAAACGAAGCCGACCTACTTTTTTACATTAACATTATCATTTATTTATTATTACAAATTGCACCAACGACATAAACATAAACATCGCGAACCACAAACAAACTGAGGACCGTAAAACCAAACGTTTCATTATAGTAAAAAAATGCATAGAAACAGAAAGTAAAGAGTTAAAATAAGCGTAACATGAGAATAATCCTAAATATGTAGCGAGATTTGAGCATTTTTCTTAAATACGAGTATCTTGAACAAGCTTTTACCTTCTTGTAGTATCGATGTAAAATTAAATACGTGTTCAACAGGTTCCGCTTTTTATAGTGTTATCTGCTTCTTCACACTAAAGATAATTTTGCTAGCCGAATTCCAAACTAAACATTCTCGTTCCTGTCCAAAAAGCTAAATTTAATAATCCACCATAAAAGTTCCTAGAATCGAGTCACGATCGCGAAGTTTGCCGAACGAATCAATCGGCGCAAATAAAACGAGGGTCATGATTACGGCCCCTTGAGATGTTAAGCGAAATATTTATACTGGGCTTACATCATTTGACATTTCCATATAAAGGCGGCTTGGATTCGTTTCAGACAAAATTTACGTAGAAACGAGGGTAAACGGGCGTGCAATTGAAGTCCGACGTAATGAGTTTTGTGGTCCAAAAGAAACTGACTGATAATCGAATGCTATTACTAATGTCTAAATCTTGAGTTTTTGTTGAAATGGTAAATGGCGTCAAGCGAATTTAACAGCGATGTAATAAAATAAATATAGCTAATCAAATATCATGTGACATTTTCATATAAAGGCGACATGGACTTTCACAAGGCAATCGATAAAATTAAGCAACAGTTGTAAGAATGCAAGTTCACAATGTCTGATATTTCTCGTTTATCAGGTTGTGGTTTTCGAACAGTAATAATGTTCATTAATTCAATGTTGAGTTGATTATTTTAACAACGTGTGTAAATTATGTATAAAATATTAAATACATTTGGTATAGTACTAAAAGTTAGTATTGAATTAATTCACTGCTTGATCGACGAACTGCGATACATTTCACCTGAAACATTTTCATAAATCTAATTTGTCTATGCAAAAACCACGGTATCATTGTAAATTATCTGTAATCTGTATTTGAATATGCGCTCACCTAAATTACTGGTAGGATTAAATTTGTGCCCGAATTCAATTAATCAAAGTTCAAGCATATCATCAATCTCGCCGGTAGTTGGTCCAATATCCATAATTCGATCGGACTCAGCTGCCTTTTGTAATGACAATTTCGTTTTCAATTGCTTTATATATACGACCACCACAATGGATCCAATTTAACTTTTAAAACATTTTCGAGACGATTACGCCAGCTGACATAAAGTGCTATGTTAACGGCGTTGGGTTTGTCGAATACTAAAATGTTTGCACGTGTCCCTTCGATTCACTACGTCTAATTAATTATGTATGCTACTCATTTCTTTAGCATTCAAACGATCGATACTGGTGGTCATAACATGTTGTCGTATAACTTTACAAAGTTGTAATTGCTAAAGCTACGAAAATATTAGTTTCTTCCATTCCACGTGGATCACAGAGTACAGACAGCTTAACACCTGGTCCAATAATGGTATAGCTTACATCGATATATCGAGCACAATCTTGGAGCATATTAATGACGTTCAATTATACTATCTGTCTTAAAACAAGTCCATTCATGTTGTCGGCCTTGTAGCCGGCATTTTGCGAGAGCAGACAAATTATATGCATAAACGGTATGTAGAAACAAGTATTTTTATATTAACGTTGCAATAAAAAAGTGTTCAATTCGAATTTTAAAATGTGGTATGAAATGCTTTAAGATATTAAGACCTTGTATAACTTTCGTCTGAGTGCAGAGAATTTTTGTTGAGACGCCTTTACATTAAAACTAGGAGCTTATAGCTACTGAGGAGATCAAAAATATGTCAGAAATACGTAAATACCGCTTCTAAGGCTCCAAATATACATTTTTTTTAATTCATTAAAACGAAAGCACAGGCATTTTTAACAACTAAGGACTTTATAAATATAATGCGGTCTTCATCACAACCAAGGAGAATGAAATGTGGAAGTGGTGGTAAGGTTGTTTGGAAAACATTTGGTAAAAATGGTATTCGGAAAATGTAGTTAACAACAACACAAATATCAGAAAGCGAAAGAACTGTACAAGAGAACAGTGAAAAAGTTCTTTCTGCGTAGTCGTATATGTAAAAGGTATACACATGGTCTATTTCAGTAAGTAGGACATGATGCCAGGCGTTAAGCCATTGTCACATAAGAGACAAGCACAATTTTGTATCTCGGTGAAGTGACTTTGGTTAATGGAGAAAAGATTTCTTACCAACTCCACATGATGTTTAACCGAGCATGGGAGACCGTTGATATGTTGATCTCGTTGAATCATGAAATTATTTAAGTCATTTCGCTTTATATTATATTAGATACAGTGGAAAGCATTGAACAATTAACGTAAATTTAACCGAACCCCGTAATTTATAGCCTGAAAAATGACATTAAATTTACAGCTATGGCGATGAAACGTAATCACCCGAGAAATTCAGAGAATCCTAAAATAAAGATAAAAGTATAATTACGTTGATAGCATAACAGCACAGTCGCATTCAAACAACATTAATTAAAATTGCAATGAGGATTTTGATTACTTTTATCGTAATTATCAAATACTTGTGCTCATTCGCATTCTTAATGCTCGATAATTGGTCACAAAAGTGTTATTGATTAATTATAATTGGGAGCTGTATTTGACACGGCTTACAAATTGTTATGACACATAAGTCACGATTTACAATAGAATAGACTGATCGTTGATGAAATTTCTTTACCGTGTAATTATTAGAGATACCAAAGTGGTAGAGATTTTACAGTATTCAGTTAAAAAACACATCGAAATTACTTATCAGCCAGGCTTTTTTTTTAAATTCATTCTATTTGACCTATTATTTAGTATTATCTGATTGAAATGGCAAAGTCAATGATAAATTTTTGTGAAGTGCAAAAGAATTGTTGAAATTTTCACATAATTTTTATTGAAGCCAATTGACATACATTATAGTAATGACGACAGTCTATTGTTCTATTACATATTACATTTCATACTTACATTGTAAACTGAGGGACTGCAGATAACATACTCCATAAAAAGCATTTACCAGAAGCTAGATAAAGAAACAACAAGACATGAGGATTGCATTAAGTATTGATTACAGCATTGCCACGTTCCAAAATTTGAATGTGATATGTACCTACTTTCATATATAATTGGACATAGAAGGTGTCGGATATATGGAATTGGACAGGGACAGACATACAGTCATGGAAGACAGCCAACAAGTCGTAGCGGTGGCTGTGAGGTGTTACGTCATGCAGTGATTAGTATTATCATGCTATGTACAACACACATATTTGGACTTATCATCCGTTCTGAATCACGGCTTGATTCATGCAATACATCAAGTATACAAGCCTTCGTTGATCACGTACCCTGTACCAAGTGGCCACCTGGAGACGATGACACCATCCGAACCGAAAACAATATACATACATATTATATTAGTTATCAAATAAAAACATAAATATATATATTATAAACACACAATTGTTAAACATTAGCCCATTTAATAAAATAACAATACAATCTGGGAATTCAAACTCAATAAATAGGACAATGTTAGATATTGGTTTATATGCCTTCAAGTACAATGAATTGTTGTTTCATATGACAGCTAAAGTAAGTAAATTGAATTTGTTAATCCAAAATTATCGACCTTACATTATTCGAAGTAAGACTTTGAAACGGATAAATATTTATAAAGGCTACACTATTTAAACGAGTACATACGGGTATGATAATTACGACTCGCAATTCGTTTTGAATATTTTTTCAAATTTTGACTAGCAAGGGATAGAGTAAAGTGTAATTATACAATGATAAAATCTGAACCGTTACTAGTTTATAATCGTATACTGAACGTGTATCAGGTATTCGACAGTAATTTCATGTAACCGCCCTATTCCTGAGGGCACGAAGAGCATAACTCATCCAGAATTGACCCCGAAGTGCATCATGGATTCCGAACGAGGGTATGCAATTTAAAATGAAGGCAGGCTTTATTAATTTTCCGCTATTACGCTCTAACAATCACGCTTCTGCCGGCGCAGTTCCTGTGACTCTAGAAATATCGATAGCTTTGATTTTTTTCCTTATAACCAAGTGATTAAACGATGCGTTGTTGAAAGATTTGAGATAATATCAAAATGTGGTAGTCGACTGATGATTACATGCCCTAATTGAATGATTTTTAATCAAGCTTAATATTTATCTATAAAGTAAGTGTATTGATTATTAGCATAATTATTTTTATCGCAGAACGAAATGTGCATAATAAAACAAAGTCAAAATAGGAGAGAATCGAGAAATTAAAAGATGA
Source organism: Microceris miodesmiata (assembly GCA_018245735.1). Lineage (NCBI taxonomy): Eukaryota > Metazoa > Arthropoda > Insecta > Lepidoptera > Hesperiidae > Microceris > Microceris miodesmiata. The sequence continues at coordinate 8,586 of DWEC01001091.1, forward strand.
AAGGCTACTGTAACTACAATATTGTTGTATGGAAAGGAACAGTTGTATAAATTTACAACGACGGATTAAAATACGAATCTATCGCGATACTCAATTGGTATATAACTTAAGTAAGGAATGTTCGCGAGGTTTAAAATTACTTGCGAGGATTTAAATGCGTTTGTTTTCAAATGTATCACACAGTATCTTTCATCGCAAGGGCTAGCGTGCGCCGTCAGTATGTTAATGGGCGTACGATTGAGTGTCTTTCGATACGTCGAGCGTGACCGGCGACTGTGCGTTTAAGAAATTACTTCCACGTAACGGTATGTGGAACAGGTTTGTATTGTCGAGTGTATCCGAACGCCGGTGGACGATTTTTCCGAGATCTAGCGAGATACGCTCGCAAATGATAGCTTCGGACGTAGGTACACACGTAACACTGACTGGTTTGCCAGAGGAGTTCTGCAGGGCTCAATTTTAGAGCTCAACAATTATGTTCTAGTGTTTTCACTTACAACCTTACATGTTTCCTTTTACATATTGCATTCTACTAAATTGATATAATTGTACCATTGCCTTTTTCCACTCTACGTATAATCGATTGGCGACAGTGCTTTTAATATCATTTGTATTAATTACAAATATGTATGTAATTTCTTGTCGCGTGGTACTTCAAAGGAGCATTTTATATGCAAGTGCGGAACAACTCCAAATCGAACGCCTTTAAAGGAATATTGAGAAGCAGACAAGAAATAGATTAGCGGATAAAAAGCTTACTTTACAAACAGAGCGCGTCTCAATACAAGTTTGCCGATGTAAAGAGGCACGTCTTATTCATGCAGGGCTCCCTATTGGCATAATACATGATTACGGGTAGTGTATTTGCAAGGCAAAAATCATAATATGCATGAGCATTGCAAAATAGACATATTTATCGCTGTGGACCGGATAGGTGATGTTTTAATGTAGCGTTTATTGCGATTTACGACTGTCGTCGGACTTGTCCCGCCCACTGCATCGCGTGGGTACACTACTACCGCGAAAGTATGGGGTTATTGTGCGGACAAGTACCGACTATGTAAGGACGTTTTGTACTCTTGTTACTTCGTTAAACTGGACCTTTTTGGTCCTTCATCTTTTATAAGTTGATTGTTTCGTGATGTCCACTTAAGCATATATTGTGCCCCTATTATTTGCGAAATCTTTCTGTGTTTGACTGCGTTCAAGATGAGGTCTCGTGTCAACTGTATTGCATAATAGTCAATTATTCTGATCATGACTTATTAAACGAAAGGGAATTTAACCGTACTTGCTTTAATGAAAAAGTTATCAATTCAGTTCACTTTTTCATTTATTAGTAATCGAACACTTGCCCAATTTCTATCAGTGTATAAGAAATAGGGAGACGATGCGTGAACTGGAAAATCAAATCAATACTCAAAGTAATTCGCGCCTGTCCACTTGAGATTTCCCGTTCCTAACTCACGGACCCTCATTAGATCATCCATTCACATGACAGGGGGACGTCTTCGGACACGAGTAAATGTAACTCAGTGGTAGAGATTTATGATTTTGCTACGGATGTTGCATGTAAGATTGCAAAAAATGTTGTTATCTACCTATAGAACATGTAATTCATTAAATGAGTTCTCAATTGGTTGGCTGCATGTTATTGAAGGGATGACATGTTTGAATTAACATATCATGAGTTTTTATATTACAAATTTCATTATTAAACAGTGTTTAGTTTAAAACGCCATAGAAAAAGAAGTACAGTCTCTTGTACTACATACTAAAGTATTATCAGAAGCGATGGTACGGCCATTCGAAGAAATTACTAAGATATATTTAAATTAAAACACAACGTTTTAAGACAAAGGTTAAATTATTCGTGTTCATTCTGAAATTGCTTATCATTGTTTATTATTTCTTCTGTTCGTTTCTGTTTATTGGCTTTTCTTATCCTCTTAAAACGATTAGAATTCTCTGGAATAATAAAACCCCTGACGGTGTCGGTTATCGGTAATTCGGTTTTTTAAAGTTGAATATAGATGGCGTTGTACTAATAATTATTCAGTAAATTACATTAATTTACAGTTTAAGTGTTTATATCGATTGCTATTTAATAATTACTGTGAAACTATTTTAGGAAAATTATCTTTTGCCTCCTGAACAAACCCCCATCAGTCCCTTATCATACTTAACGGCTTACAAATAACCCATAATCAAGCAGTTGTTTATAGATCACATCTTTTGACAGTTCTGGTTACCCTAATCTTGTTTTTGTTGATAGAACCACCTCAGGTAGGTGATGATTATTATTTTAAAAATATTGTATGATTTATTGTAATGTGTGTTTATTGATTAGAATTATTTGTTCAATTCTTATTTGTAATTAACAACAAATACATGTACATAAAGATGAGAATGCTTTAAAATTTCATCATAAATAGACCTCTCAGATTTGGATTCAGGTAAACAGGTTCTAAGAAATGGCAATTTTTAACGGAAGGCTGTGTCCGGTGATGGACGTGTGTGGTCTGAAATGATGGTCATCATGATGATGGCACGCCCTGAGTCATAGAAGCATACAAGCTACGTAAAATATCGCAAATTAAATAGAATCTGATTATTGATCTTTAAAAACACCGGCTAAGACAGGAGTCGAATGTGAGAACATCTGTAGGGCAAACCAATACGACACTTAAACTGACTACCCAGATGGACAAAACCTTGTTACTCGTTGTTGTTACTCGTAATAAATAACAAATATACAATATATAACAAATATTTACATATATAATACTTCCTGTACCTTTTTTACTAAGACAAACATACTAAAAAAGTATTAAGCAATACAACAAAATACAACAAAAGAACAAACGACATAAAAAAAAATATTATACGACAACTATTGGCACCTGTTACGAGCGTTGTATCATCGAACATTAATTGTTTGACAACATGACAAACTCTCATTTGTCACGAATCTATTACGTGACGGTAACACAAGATTTTGAATATTTATTAAATAATTACGATCCACCGTAAATGATTAATATGGTTTGGAATTTATTCCATGTAATCAATTTTATTAATGTGTTAATCAAACAATGAATTTAGCGTTGCAATGTGAAATTTATTTTATTTTATTAAGATATCAATTTTTATTCAAATCTAACATTTTTTTTATTTACGATTTTAATGTATAATGACAACGTTGTTGTGATTCTATTGGTTTTTTAAATCAATAGTATATTTAAAATATATAATGTAGCATAACGATTGTAATCCCCGAAGGGGTAAGTAGAAGAGTGTAGTAGTAACACTCCCACGTATCACCAATTACGTTTAAGACTCACCATAAACTATGTAGTGAGCCTAACGCAACTAGAAATTTCTAATAGAAAATCTAAGTTTGAAAAATCTAATAGTACCAAAACCGGGAATCTATTCCAGGACCTCCCGACCAGCATACGCGCTTGCAAACCACTTGGTCAATGAGGCATTAAAAGATTCTAGATTTTACGACAAACTTTGTGAGGCTGAATTAAAATTGAAGATATCAATTTACTTTGTATTGCCATGTACATAAAAGATTAATTACGGCGACACCGTTGACTCAGCGTACAATTCCAAATAAATACTATCAGTCAGTACTATCATCAACCCTCTGATTGTTCCAGTTTCAGGACACGGGTTTCCACTTAGTATCGAAATGTAGTGCGAACTGTCATTTTTCACAAGCCACACAGAATGATCGGGAGAAATAAAATAGGTAAAAATGATTATTTCAATAAAGTATATCGAAGTATAATTTTAATAGCTTCACACGTGTAATTTTAAGTTCCTTTTCTAGTTGTTTCGATAACAAATGTCAAATAAAATGATAATAGAGCCTGTGCTGAGAATTATTTATAACTGTTATCTTTTTATCAGTTTTTAAATAAGCTACACTCACTGCGCTCCTTGCGAAAGGCTCTAAATAAATTAAAATGATATGTGCACACGTGAGCGGCGAAACCAGTTCTGGATGTAAAAGGCTGTACATGATTTTATCAGTTTTATCTTTTACAATTAGCCTGACTTATGACATGTGCACTAACTGATTATTAGTTAGCTGACAGCCCGGTACTCGAGGAATGAAAAACTGCATTAGGGAACATTCACAAACGCGTCTTTTACTAGCGCTTTTATATATATTTTCTTAGTATTACACGTTTCGTTATTATCTATATACATGATTAAATTATCTCCAGGCTAAGTTATGTCGGTTTTTTTAGTTTTTTTATTTTCTGACCTTTACGAGGTTCTTCATTATAACCTCTCGCTGGTCGGAGCAAGGTCACCTTGGAGATTTATACCCGATTCTTCGGTACATAATTTAATCATTTACTTTTACTGTGTGTACTCGCCTTTTTTCTTGTCCGCGGGTAAACGACTTTTCGTGTTGCCATGCATTTATGTCACAGATATCAGAAATGATTAGCCGTTTACGATGACCATATATGTTGCTATAACAATACGTAATATGTAATCGTTGACGATTTATAGATTAAATTAGATTAAATAATATCATTTGGAATTGTAATACCATGAAGAATTCAATCTTATTTAAATATTTTTAAGGGTATAGACAACTTAAACATTGACCATAGTAATTACCGAGTTGAAGGATTTCGCTTTTATTTGTATTTGTCTATTAACATTTTGCGTATATACCTACTTTTCACTATTTTAGAACCTTTTACATGCTACGAAGAACATATTTAAATATCAAATTACATTGCACTTTAAATATTCATTTTAAACGATCGTTACGTATTAAAACAAACGAACAGCTCTTAATTGAGCATTTAAGTAATTACTGAAGCGTACCTAAAATAAATAACAATATTATATGAGTAATAAATTTCACGGTAATATATTAACATATTCAAGGATGAAATGTATAATTAATGAAAGTTGACGTAATGACGCTACGTCGGCTTCGCGTGTTGAGAGTTATATGCACATCGATGGGGCATGAGTCTGTCTACAATACATCGATTAACATAATTACAAAGACGCTTCGATGAATGTTCAATATATCATTTTAAACATACTTGCTGTTTTTTTTAAATAAATCTAGCATGCGATGACGTAAGCGGTTAGGTAGGATAAAATGGTTGATTTAGTTTGGGAAACTTATTTTTATAACTGAGATTCGACTTTAAATCTTGCATAATGAACACGCATAGAACATAATGAGAGTGACGATATACGCAAAGTGGCTAGCAGTAGTTGGATGCGAAGAGCTGAAGATCGAGCTCAGTAGCATGCCATTGGAAAGGCCTATGTGCAGCAGTGGACGGGAGTGGGCTGATGATGACGATGATGATGATGATAATGACCACTAAAATAGTGTGTTCATATAATTAGTCGAATGTAGAGACCTTGTCGATGAACGTGAATATTTTTCAATTGTTGCAAAAACCATGATATCAAAACGAAGCGGTATATTTTTATAGTATATCTGTCTCTTTATATTTTTTTCTTTTACAATTGGCGATATTTAATGTCTACTGACATTCTTTGCCAATCCATTCTAGTTGACGGTGAGAAATGGTAAAGAATATCCAAGTGGGAGGCAAACTCACCTTATAAATACCTATATATGTATAAT
>DWEC01001092.1:0-14230 GCA_018245735.1 Microceris miodesmiata
CTTAATATGAGAGGAGACCCATATTCTAACAGTGGAATTATAATGGGTCGATTATACTCGTATATCTATTTCGTCGAAATGGTGGGTACTAAATTAACATGACAAAAATCGTTACATCTTTTCGAGGCGCTGAAATGTGTTCGATTTTAAATTGATTGTAGTCGTCTGTGCTCTAAAATTGCCAGTGTAACTTGTTAATGTGGGAGTGTCCAAACAACCAGATTGTCTAGTTGTACGCCAAACGACTCTGTACCGTCTAACATTGCCAGATTCGTGCATAATTGCATGACCAAACTGTTTAACATATATATGTATATGCATATAAGTATTGCGATTCTGTATGTCTTCGAGAGAAACTTTACAGTAAACAATAATATGCGTGATATTCTATGAAAAATATCCTCAAATATCTCGACTTTTACGGCAAAGATTCAAAAGGTTGGGCTGATTTCTTGCAATATATTTTTACGGATATCTTCTTATTTGGTAATGAAAAGTACTTATACGGGAATTAAAAAGTTTTGGGAACCGTTTAGTGACATTCACATAGTAATATTGATAACAAAAATATACATTGTATATGATTAAATACAATGTACTCGTATGTCTACTCATCGACTGCTACTACGATCTCTATCGGTTTCAGGAGCAAACAACACGAGTGTTAAAGTTTTGATGCTGACTGAGCTGTTTAATTTACTAACAGAAGTCTAAAGGAAAGTATCAAACAGACTGATTCGTAAATCCTTCAGCCGTGTCGAAAGGCTTAGCTGAAGTAGCCAGCTAAGTAAGGGAAAAAATATCTTGTCGCAAAGAGGGTAGGGTATTCCAGGCGTAGGGCGATCTAATAAATATTCAAATAGGGCAAGAGGTCCAATGGGCAAGAGGGATGGAGGCTTCACGAGCGACTTTAATCTGTGGTAAATACATCTCGAGCTGAGTTTTGGTTTTATGAAAGTTCACTTTTAATACTGCTTCGTTGGTCGAGTGGTTGCACGTAACGTGACGCAACTGCTGATCGGGAGGTCCTGGGTTCAAATCCCGGGTCCGATATCAGTTAGATTTTCTAATTTAGAATTTCTTGTAATGACTCGGAGTCTGGAATTCTGTAACTGGTGAAACCTGGGAATGTACTACACTCCTACCTCCTACTACAAGGAGTGGCAGCGATTAGGGGAGGCCTATGTCCAGCAGTGTACATCCAAAAGCTGATGATGATAACAAAGCTTTTAACGAATTTAGTAACAAAGTTTTACTTCGCAATGTCAAAAGAAATTTATGCTACCATTTAATTTGTAACGAACGCATCAAGTTTGCGGGTTTAATCGCGGTATCAAGGAGTGAATGCCCTTAAGCCAGGATTTATTCAGTAGGTTTGGGACTGGCGGCACAGCGGATGTACGCGAACGCTTCTCGTTTCCGGCGGCCATGACTTAAGCCATTAGATGTCTATTTGCATGTAAACTGTAAAAACACCTTTATATCACAAGCTGGTATTGAAATGTAATGTATTTTTAATACATGTATTGAGAATATTTTGTAATCTGTGAGAAAAAAATGTTATTCTTTCAATACATTGATAAAATAATAATAATCGACCCGTTTATCATCCACTGTTGGAATATGGTTCTCCTGTCATACTTAGATGGTTAAGGCCATAGCCTGCCACACTGGCCAAGTGCGGGTTGGCAGATTTCACACAACTTAGAATTCTTTTTTTATTAATTCTATGGTTTAATTAATTCTCACGATGTTTTCATTCACCGTTAGCAATTGATAGTGAAATTTCGAACGCACTTTTGTAAAGACATGCGCCCCATGGATTCAAAAAACTAGCACCGTTAGAGTGAGAGACTGAATTCTTAACCACCAGACTGTCACTGTGTTTTTCATGTTATGTTTTTCAATTTCGTACATTTCGTTTTTTAAATTTACGTCTTCATTATACGTTAGTTAATGAGATCCTGACTTTTTTATGCCGCATATGGCAACTTTAATTACGAAAGCAGTTAAAGTAAAGTTAATCAATGTTTTCGATCACTAAATTCGTATTGCACGATGTCCACGTGCATGATGTCAAGGGCTGAAGCAAATATTCATTCACATAATCCACTTTAATGTATTAAGTATTGGATATAAAAATACGTACTTACTTAATTTGCTCTATACTTAAATATATGATTGGAGCAAATTAATAAGTTAAAATAACCAGGAACTATTTTATTTCTACTTTAATTAAGTATGTAGGAGTAACAACGAATATATATCCATTATAACAATAAAAATTTAGTCTTCCGTACAAAGCACATCAAATGATGTTTATGATTTACATTTATTTTTTCACAAAATATTAAGGAAACAATCAGTTACAGAGAAAAAATCAATCTAAAATATAACGGACAATTTGTGAGCCAAGAATTAAACGGTTTCAACAAATCAAACGATATTTAGTAAAATATAGATACTAATACATTGGAATTACCGTTTCATTTGCTTTCCTTCTTGTTATAATACGATTATAAAAGTTAGTACATTTTAATAATATTCATTGCTCGCTACCAGAACAATAAAGCAGAAAGTTAAATGCATAATTAACAATGGTCCTTGTATATCAAAGAATCACAAGCGAACTTATGCGATGATAAAGGTATTCTTTTTTACTGTGAGTGTAATGAAATTATATAGGTGAAAGGTGCCTTCAAAGCCGGCAAAATGTTGGCCACTTCTCGGATGTTGCAAATTTCCATAGGCGGCGGTGACCACTTACCAGTATGTGGCCAGTCTGCCTATTTGCTAGGCTAAATATAAAAGAGGTGATTACAGAATTATATTAGTGATAAGCACGAGTTTTTTGCCTCGAGTAGAGCTAATTTGATTGAACTTGAATTAATCGTAATTGAATATCATGCGATTAACCTACATATATTACAATCATTCTACGGGTAAAGTTTCACGTATCTGATATCCAAATACTTTGATTGTTCATATAGCTTAATAAATTTTATTCTACGTACGGAATCCGATGCGCTACGATTGCTAGTAGGTACTCAGAAAAAGAAACCGACTGTGAAGAAATCCAATATAAGAATCAGAGTCAGACAAGAGGCTCTCAGATCCGGGTTATTGAGTTCGACTCACATAGATCGGCACCAGCGTTCCCTTATTGTTTTCCGGGTCGACGGGATTTTTTCTCCAAATATTGAAAATCATTTGACGCATTTAGGTTTTAGGTGTGAAAATCGAATTTCGATCACCACTATGTCATTCATTAGTCTGATTTACCTAAATTATGCTACTTCAAAAACTGCTATATTTGAATAGATATTTATGATTATTAATCCTCGTATTAAAACACTTGAAGATTCCTTAATGTGTTTACCGAGATTATTTATTTTCCTCCTTTCGATAAGCCCTGGAGAAATCCAATATACAGCTCGGGGTTGTCAAGGGGCTCTCGCTACCGTGTTATTGACTGCGTCTCACATTGTTTGACAAATACGTACTAGTATTGACTTTGCAGGTGCTTTTCTTCAAATACTAAAGAAATATTAGAAATGTCTAGATTTCGCATGCACGATTTTTCAGCACAATTTATTTTGTTCGGTCCTTTTAGAACCGATAAAAATCGGTTTATTTGTTTGAAATATGTGCCATTCTAAAGGCACGCTAGGTCTGTAAAGGTGAAAATCTGTAGCAATTATTGTTTTCAGCCCGTGCCGTAAGATGCTAAGCGTAATTATATAATAATTATTTTTACAAAATGTCCTTCTTTTCTTATTAGACTATAATCGTTATCGGTATCAGCGTATTTTAAATCCACTCCTGACCACAGGACTGAGGATTATTCCTAAGGGGTTTTTGCCCATAATCCTCACGCTGGCTGGTGATGTGGACTGATTATGGCCAAACACGGCTTTTCGCAACGAGTATGCTGCTCGTCGTCTGCGGTCAAAGCATTTAGCCGTGCCTAGACAGGCCGCTTCGTACCATGGTCATTAAAGGATATATAGATAGAAACAAAACTATCATACTTTTGCTCGCCGAAAGTGCAATCAGCAATATGTAGATCAGACATTCGCCTCGCAACCCCATATAGAAGACAGTTAGTGACAACATTTTCCGAAGGCTTTCGTTTTGTAGAAGATACATTAAGACGCCATACCTTCCGGTTATCGTGGGGTCCCAATCGTTACTGGCCTACAGAACGGTTATTACCTTAGTAGCGGGCGAAATTCGAACCAAAAAAACCAGTAGATCTGGCACTTTACGAGACACGACGACTAAAAATCATTTGCTATAACGATTTAGAAAAACATTGGGGATAACTGGATGTTTTAGGTTTCTGCATATTGTTCTCTTACGCGTGTCAAATCTGCAATCTTCCCTGGGCAAGACAGCATTTGATACGGGTAAGGGTTCGTTCTACCCACGCTGACCCAGGTTAGCGTGGGTAAAACGAACCCTTCTCGTTCTCTAATCTGACTCATGTTCGAACTTTAATGCCCGATGACGTTAGTGTTGCTCATATGTCCATTAACGGATAATATTAGACAGTGAAATATGTATAAATAAATTTCCATTCGCATCAAAGTACTGGAAAGAGTTCGGAGTACGGAACCTAATACAACATATTCGTTGCGGTTTGCTTGTGTTGGCTATTTCTGTTAATCTACGCGATAAATTTGCAATGGGCGTACGTCTGTCTACTATATAAGAATTATGTTTCCTATTTGTAAACGGCCAGTGTGTATGTTTGGACATATACGTCCTTAAACATAAAATAAAACTTATGTTTCATTTAGATAAGAGTTCCTAAATGATTGTTTATCTGATTGTACACAAATTATTTTCTACGTTTATATTATGATACTCCTACGCAGCCGGATTACTGCTAATGGCGATTGTAGCAAAATGGTATTAATTAAATTTTTAACAGTTATTAATAATGAAAATGAAAGACTTAAGATTATCCCATACGTTTTAGTCAAGTGGAGCAATTGGGGTGTCAATAAGTAAAATATAGTAATGATTTCATTGTTTTATAATGATGTATAGAATTATAACTTTTATTATGGAGGAGAATAACGCAGCGATTTATTTGTATAGAAAATATATTTCCCGAGGGTAACGTTCATATTAGTACACAGAATACACTTTAGACTTGTTGAAACCGACAATTGCTGAAAATTTGTTCTAGAATATTATTTTATTGTATTGTTTTGTTCTGAACACAATGGTTAGTCTATAAAGTGCAAATACATAAAGAAGCATCTCTTATTAATACTTATATTTGTCAGCGAGATCGTAATATAAGTGTGTCGTAAGTTGATCGCGGTCAGTTGTTTCATGAGTTACCGCTAATATTCTTTCAGCATAATTCCACTGTTTCGTGGTTTTTTTACAGGTAAGAAATTATAACTGTCTGCTTATTTTACGATGCAATTTTAAAACTGATAAATTTTTATATAATATAATGCGTAGTTTTATACTTTGGCGCTATATTTGATAAGAAAATTATATTGACATTTCATTTCAAGGAAATAAATACATATGTATATGCGAATTATGGAATATTAAAATTTTAAAGTATTCAAATTATTTGATATGAATAAATGGGTATTTTGTTGATACAATATAGGACCATTATGACTGTAAATTCAGGTTTCTACCTACCCTTTAATGGTGTATCGTTGTTGTGCACAAATCCCGCGTAGACCAGCATGTGTAATTATTTTCTAAGCAACGTATGACATTTTTACGTCAGTGTGTGACCCCTTAACACGGTGTGCGAAGTTGGCTTCATAATTAATGCCCTGTACGAGGGAAATTAAGTCGTATGCGTAGATGTTAGAGTACATTTTTGATGTGTGTGCTGCGGGATACATTTAATATGAGACGTGAAATATGTCAAGTGATGATATGATGAAAAGGTGATTAGCTGTGCGCTGGAATATTACAGTGCTCTGTGACTTAGATTGTGAGTATGTTTGAGTGCTTGGAGTTAAATATAGAAGTATTGTTGTTATGTGCCATGTTTTGGATAGCACGTTTTTATATTGAGAGCAATAATTAAACATTTGTACCAGATTTATCATTTCATTTTGTACAATGAAATGTGCTTAATAAAGCAACGTTGAATGCACATCAAGTGTGCACGTCGGGAATATAATACGAAGCGAGTGCCACAAAAAAATGGCTGGATTAATAAAGTCTTTTGAAACAGAATTGCGGCGCGTATGTGAAAAGGTGTAATGAAATGAATAGGACTATTGTGATCATTTGTTAGTGGAATGGTGAGTAGAGTGCGGTGTGATACTTACTGTGCAGCGCAAAGGCACATAGCCGAGAGCGCACGAGTGGTCGCCCGCCGCTCGGCCACGCCACCGCGCTACCGCATGGCGCCAACGAAGTACCGCCAGCGCGACCAGCCCGCGCGTGTACACTCCGCGCGCAAACAGACGCGCGTCTGCACCCCGCGCGCGAAACCCCGCGACCTCGCCAGCCGCGCCGCCGCGAGCAGTCCACGAATCGCCACGCCGAACAGTCCGACTGTTGACAATCCACATACGATCACTTAAGACTTACTACGACCCGTCAAACTCGGGACATGACTTCAATTATTCATGGAAACTTCGTCGTTTTTGTTCTCGCGCTGTCGCATTGCAGGAGAACGGGACAACTTGCCGCGGTTAATGATGAATTTTATTTTATATAAAATACTTTACGGATTCGTGCATTTCGTAGGCCTATTGATTCGGATACTCACATTAGCATGCCAGCGTCGGCCCCCCGGTTATCAACTACCGTTAACGTAAACAATCGGCGCGATCATGTTGGGCAGCGGATGTCACATGCCGAGGTCACGATCGAAGGAGCTCGGGCCGGCCCGGCTTGAGCGTCGGCCGGGCCGCGGGGCTGCCTCCGCCGTCTGCGGCGTCGCTTGCTAAATGAGCGGATTATGCGCGGAGCGCGATCGTCGAAGGCGACACGCGCGTTCGGCACTGCAGGCCGCCACTGAGGAGGGGCGGCCCGGGAGCGCGGCTGATCCCCGCGCCGCACCCCCTCGCCGCCCTACCGCCATGTGCCCGGAGCTCGCGTCGCAAAGGGTTGTCGGAGAGGGGAAATTTCTACTACAGCGTTTTTGCAGTACTGCTTTCAGAAACAGCTCAATTTTAAAAATTTTCTTCGACCACTTGAGGTAAATAATATAAAATAATTATTTACGTTTTGTTCCCAAATACTACTTGTTTCTTTTCAAATTTTCTTTACATATGATCCGTGAATTCGACGTTAATTTGGCATTTTATTTTCTAATTTACTTATGTAACTAAAGTAGCATATATGCACTGCGAGTTGGAAAAGCTGTAACACAGCCCTTAAATTTTCAATGGTAACTGCCGAGCGGCGCCGAAGTTTGCCGAATGATACCGAGCGTCGCGACGCCGAGTCCGACCGAGAAATCGCGACCGGCGCCGCCCAGTCGATAAGGCCGTCTCCACTCTCCGAACAAAGACACTAACCTATAATAATTACATTTAATTAAGAATAACCGAATTATTTTGAACAAAAAAGACACGCTAGAGCCAACTAACTATTAATTGTACCAAATAAATTAATTAAAAAGTAGTTTTAAGTCATAAAAACGCGCTGCGTGCTGCGCGAAAATTTTCCCAAACAAAACTTAATCGTTCATAAATAATATTTCGCGCAGCTATTTACAAACTGCAAACACAAACCTACCCTGAAATTCAAAGATAAAGCTAATTTAGTGAGTTATAAATATATAAATGAGTTAGAAATACGTGATTCTGAAGTCGTGAACTCAAACCACGTGGCCGATGGAAACACGTAACTATAACAACTCATCGAGTGCGGAAAGTTACACCGGCTTATTCAGTTGCCGTACATTTGTTTACATGTTATATTCGTGATATTTTAACATGAAAACAATATATATTTTATTATTCTTTGTATCTGCTATGTATTTTAATGATTACTATGGTAGGTGTAGGCTCATTTTACACTTCGGACGAGTTTATCAAGTTAGGTATTGTAATTTACGAGGTATTTATTGATTTATAAAGCGAATAAAAAAATGAGTTCAAATTAGGGGCAGCAATAGAATTATGAACTGTTTGAAAAATTATTTCTTGTATTTTTACGCATCTGTTTATTATCTACGTAAAGGCACATTCACAGAGGATAGTAAACAGGAAAATCGGGATGTTTTTATTAAAACCTTTTACTCAGTGACGAGTGTATTTTTGATACACTAAGCATAACTTCATTATTTATTGGGTTTAATCTTATTTACCATGGGATTTTCAAGAACCACAGAGCTATGCGCGACGTGTTAAGTAGATTTACAATACAAAAGTATACAATACAAAAGTATAGTGGAATATTTAATACTTAAAAGTCACAAGCTAGTCAGAGCCACAAAATGGAAATACAAGCTTATTACATTATGGAAAAATGCCATCACATGTTTTATTTTGTAAAAAAAAATCCATACAATGTTTTTGTTAAGCAAATTATATACATTTTTTCCTCCGTAAAAATGTAATTCAAAATCAAAGTGCCTTTTAAAAGATCTAAGCGTGTGTATATATTAAATTGTTTTTATAGATCAATAAACGCCGATGTATGATGTATTAAAATGGATATATTTTTTTAATATCCGAATTGATAGTCTAATTTATAATTAATTTAATACTTCAACTGTACTGATATTAATATAGTAAAATATGTTATTAAGGATCAAAGTAAACTATGTGTGAATAAGCTCTTTTTAGGAATGTTTGGTCTATCTTAGAACGCATCTACGCTTCCAATCAGGCAGAACTGCGGCCAAGCACGTAATGAAAAAATGCTTAAAGCTTACGTACTAAGCTTTAAGCTTCTTTTTCTAGACTCTATTTGCTTACAATCTGATGGTAGGAAAAATATCACCTCCAGACTTTAGTACGTTTGCCTAGAAAATGCACACCCGTTTCTACTGCGCACATGTGAAATACGGAATTAGCCTCCGTCCGAGATTTTCCGAAAACTCTATGACATATGTTCTTCAAGAAAAGCGCTAAATAAACTCTCGGTCAAAGCCGACTACGCATTGGGCACTCCGAGTGTTGCAAATGTCCATAGGCGATAATGACCACTTAACATCAGGTGGCCCATCCGCCTGCTTGTCACACTAAAATTGAAATAAACAGTGACTGTTCACTCTTCAACCATTTCAAGTAAAGGTAAGATTGTCGTATCTTAACTAATTAGTTTAGATATTATTATTAGTCTGCCAGCTGCAATTGCAGCATTGCATTGCATTGGCAGTGATTGGATGCGAAGAGCTGAATTTCAAGTTCAGTGGCGTTCTATTGGAAAGGCCTATGTCCAGCAGTGGGCGGGGACAGGCTGATGATGCTGATAATGACGATGACAGTAATAGAAACTTGGACAGAATAGTAAGAGATTATAACGCGTTAGAGCACAGGTGGGGCTGTAGCATCAGAAAGTATCGTGAAAAATGAGCCGCAAGTCACAATAAAGTATAAACTTCGCCCCACGTCACAGGTACGGAATAACGAGAGAATAAAACAAAATGAAGGAGCAGATATTGCTCTGTCAAAGACTTTGTACGCGAGATTACTTTGTGAAGTGTGAAGTAAGCTTGAAATGTTGTGTCAATATATCACAAACTTCAAACATTAATCTTATATCACAAGCTCATAGCCGCGATGTGTCCGCTAGCTGAAACGATATGTCATGTTATGCAACAGTAATGCAGTTGGTGGTTGCTAGTGGCACGAAGCTATATTGTGATAGTTTGACATATTGAAACAGGTGCTATATAATAATAGCAGAGTATTTCAAGTGATAGAGTCAGAGCTTGTCAGATATATAGGATCTTGTCACTTATAAAGCCTAATACGTGGACAAGAGTGAGGTATTAATTAGCGATATTCAGATTCAGTTCATCACATTCACAAGCAATTTTGACCCTAGAATTTTAAACTAAAGGTAAAATAAATAAAATCCTTAATGGTGTTAAGACTATCAGTTTATTGACATAGAAGATGGGATTAGGTAAGTTGAAAAAAAAAGCTTATTCTCTACTTCTACTTCTCTACTTCAGTTACATAAAAAGACTGTTTTAGTGTAACACACAACCACTTACAAACTAACACGCAGTAATGCACTTCCTCCCTTTCTTCGCACTTCCGGCAAGACACGTTCGAGAGAGATCTCTACTGCCTCAGAATCTTTTTTCGTTCCGTAGAGTTGTTTAGTTGCTGTTCTGTGATTCAATATTGATATAACTATATGCTTAATTTTTTCAGATTTCTGATAAATGTAACCTGATGATTACAGGTTTAATGGATAAAATATATTTTTTTAAATGAATTTAGATTTATATAACGTCAGTTCTTTGAAAATATTTATGATTTTGCCGTATTTTTTATACTTACCGCATACTCTAATCATCACCTTGGCATGTCTAGTAGAGGAGACTCTTAGACAGTGAATTGAAAATTTGTAACCTAAATTTGATTATCCGTATTATAAAACAGGTAAAAAAAACAAAAATTAAAATTGTATTTGATATTTTAATTATTACTGACGTTCGTTAAACTTTTTAGAACTCGCCAATTACATTTAACAATTGTTATTGAAATATAATATTCAATCGATTCTAAGATTTATTCAATAAACAAAAGTTTTAAGGGAACACTTCGTTAATTACTCAAAGTCAATAAACTTATGATACTAGATGGTTTCCAATTATTTCATTATTGAATAACAATACACCGATAACATTTCTAAGCGAAATTTTAGCGTAATAAGTTTCATCTTTCAAAGGAATTAATAAGGCTGTTGGTAAATTCACCGTGGACGAATAATAAAACACTACTTATTTCCATAGATTCGACATTTGACAGGTCTGCGGGTACTCGTATAGTGGTTACATGCCATGGCAGTTGAGCCAAGGCTATGTTTCATTACGAGCAGTATACATATATACTTGTACAGGTTTAAAACACATTACCGTAATATATTCAAGATTATTCCCAATTATAAATCCGAATGTAAAATCTAAAAGGTCGTTTGTAAAACCGAAAAGATGATCCAATAATTTATCACAGACACGAAACGTAATCAAACTTCCCAATCATCCATTATGACCAATACCCTCTGGAGTTAAATGTGTCCCCAGATATTGGAAACTTTTGCGAATAATACCGCTATTAAATTGATCGAAATCACAAAACAAGAGTAATGACGTCACGCCGTAATTCACTTATTCTTCCCAAAGAAATTATAATTTGAGCCAAGTGTTCTCTACTCAATAACGATTGGACTTCCTATTGAGTTCCGATTTCAAACGTTATTCCTTAAGGGAATTGTTGAATTTAAATCTGTGAATAATTTAAAATGGAACAAACATTATGTTGTAATTGGAACCGGACAGAAAAGAATTACTGGCTTCAGTGAATATTGAAACATACATACATGTGATATACTCAGTCACGTTGGGTTAAATGACTCTACGGGAGCTCGCGATAAAATGAGTCGATTTCCAGAATAGATATTCCAAATTCAAATCGTGCACATGTGTGTTGGAAACACCATTGAGCTGAACAAGGTACTTCAATGCTACTTATGGGCATGCTAATCTTACTTGTATGTGAGTTTTTTAACTACAGATATTATATAAATATCTTACTAATCGTCACTTGTTACCATACAATTACGACCTTAAACTAGTCTCTAATTTCTGGATTGTCAATTGATTATCAACCTTCAAAATACCGATTTCGTCAGATAATATTTTTATCAGCGTTCAAAAGCTATAAATCTTGGGAAGCTGTAAAATTTAAGCTGGAACCTTAAACTCAAGCATTTTAAAGATAGATATAACATACATTTGCAACGATAAGAACAGCTTGGACGGAAATGATAAGATCTTTCAACTCCCGTCAATATGATATGGCGTAGCGCGTCTACGCTTAGTGTATGCGCTACGCTACGTGCTACGAGGCTACGTTATTCGCTACGAGAAATTCGCTATTTTGCACGAAATAACAATAAGAATATCCATTACATTATATGATAACCACAAGGATAAACACAATGAGATAGATTTCGAGAAGATATTTAAGAAGTAGAATTATTACAAGAAGATTGAATTAGGTTTCAAGAAGATTTAAATTTCCATTAGACCCGTGCAATAGTCAAACCAAATCAAATCAAAACTTTTGTTTGTATGAACATAGGTAATACAATTGTTACAATATTACACATAAATAACTTCGCTGCTTTCTACCTAACAAGGTATCAAAAATTTAGATTCTGCATAACATTAAAATTACGAAATGATAAAAATCTGTTACACTTACTCGTAAATATTACATTTTTACATTAAAATTCAAATTCATTTATTTAATTCTCAACATGTGCTATATCGGTAATTAAGCAGACCGTGGAAAGTTAACAATATTCACCATAATGAAATTTATCCAAAAAATCAATTATTATGCAAGAGATAAAGTTGTCAGCTAAAAACCTAATAACAATGTTACTTTGCGTTCACCTAATAGAACTCATCTGAAGAAGAAAAGTTGAGAAGAGACCTACGTGTCACAAGATAGGCTGACGACTAAAATTGGAGAGAAAAAGAAAAGTTAGATATAAGTTAAATTCGTATTAGTAACATTTGTGTAATGGTCAGCAATGAAGGCTACAAAAAATAATAGAAATCGTGGTTGGAGGCGGCCTTGCGTGGTTATGCTGTTCGGAATGTTGTTTAACCAGTTGAGAGGCCTACTCGGATTCGACCCAGATTTTTTAAATTGATCTGAATAAGTATGATAAGATTTATGGGAATCGAACCCATGACCCCCAGCGGAATAATCAGGTTCACTAACCACTGCACCAACGGATCGATGAGAAACTGTATTTACATTATATATGTACATTAGTACATTAACTCCTACGCTGTTTGCGAGCGCTTCAATTAAAATTGTTTGGTAACAAAACTCCTCTCGTGCTGTATGACTTTCATTAATTATTAATTAATATTGCCGAGTTGCATGTCTCTCGACATGTATATATATGACTGCATGATATTACTTCTGATCTTCATGATATAACACAGTTTTAACGATATAACCCTTCTAATATTGAAAAGCGTTACTATTTCTTTGTTATAAATACTCCTACTTTTCTATCGTCAATACGAATACATTTACATGTAAATAAAAAGTAGAATAATTACAAGAATATTTTCGTAATATTTACTTCTAAGCGGTGCCTTCCGTAGGTTAATATCCGCACACTTCCCTGGACGGAAGTAAAAAATTAGACCATTTTGTTTTTTGTGGTTGACGGAAACCCTAAAAACGAACCTCTTGGTGGGCACAAATTACCCCCTCCATTGCTGGAGGCCTTAAACACATAATTATGATTGTATTCTTTTTCTTTAAGCAATTTTTCCAAGAGAATTTGTTTTGTTAATAAACCTTACATCCGCTTTGAGACCTTCGATTGCAACAAAGTACATTAATAATATTTTTTTTTAAAACGAGTAAACTGTTTCTTAAAATTTAAACTAACTCCTTGTTAAATTTCATCAAAATCAATTCAGCTTTGATGTAAACATGATAAATATTAAAATAAAATTACTCTACCATTTATAATATCAGTGTGGATAAGAGCACTAACGTCATATTAAAATACTTTTAGAGCATGAAGTTACTACGTCAAAGGAACTCAACATTAGACTGTATAACCGAAGGCTTAGGTCACGAGTACTTTGAAATATGATGAAATTTCGGTACAGCCTCCTCATACGTCGCGCCAGTTTCACAGTTTTCAGACTTTGATGCTAAAAGGTTGCTCGATGTCAGAATCCAATCTGCCTTGAAGTTGTAATGGTAGTGTGGCATTGTTTGATCTTCTATACAAGACAGTCCCAGTTGTATCAAATGATAATAATTACAGCAATACTAGTGTAGCTTTCTTGCATTAGATATCGTATTATATGTATAACTGAGTATATAGTTTTTTCCACCTACTAGTTGTAAGAATGTATTGTTTATCAATAAAAATAACTTAAAATTACAGGTTAATAAGCTTAATATATATCTAACGTATTTTAAGATGTGCAGGTTTCCTCACGATGTTTTCCTTCACCGTTAGCAAGTGATATTTAAATTTAAAACGCACTTTTGTA
>DWEC01001093.1:0-14228 GCA_018245735.1 Microceris miodesmiata
TAGCAAGTGATATTTAAATTTAAAACGCACTTTTGTAAAGAGGTGCGCGCCATGGGTTTGAACCCGGCACCCCCGGAATGAGGAGCTGAATTCTTAACCAATAGGCTACCACTAGGCTATTTAGCCATATTGAAGCCAAAATAACAATTAAGACTGTTTAGAAAACTTGAAATGTAAATCAATACAGCTGGCTTCATCATTACACACAATCTTTTGAACAGGCAATACCACTGATTAAATATCTCGTTAAATATCCATTTACATTCTTCTTCTTAAAGGTCGTGACATACGGAGCAATTATAACATGCTTATATTATGATGCACAATAATGTATTTGTTATAGTAACGCTCGATTAACTGCACAAATAATGTACATCTCTTTCTTAGGTCGCCAAAATATGGAAAGAAATATAGCAAGACATATCTCGGCATAGCAAGACGTATTGTTGCACAGATAGTCACCGCAAAGATATAATATAGCATAGCTACTGTCTGTAGTAATTTGCTATAGTAGAAATTAATAGCACATATTACCTACGCATTTATGGTAGCTGCATGTCTGCCGACGTTCAGGCTAGACACGCAATGTGAGTAGCTTCCATGTCTTATTTTAACAAATTTCCTCACTGGAAACAATAAAGTGAAATATTAAAGTCAACCTCAACGTTTTGTGCTATCGTGGCATATATCATATTATGTAGCTTGGGCGTCATTCGCCCACGGCAACGCCAATGACTCATCTAAACATATCATTCTACAGTTCTCTCAAAATAAATGTTATGTTTTGGAATAAATACATAATACTATTATATGCATGTGTGTCTCTCTCCCCTCTTCTGGTGTAATTTAATTGATATGCTCAATCATGTGTGTAAATGAAGTTTCTTTTGAAAGGGTCTTATTAGTTTTACGTGTACTGTACTCAATAAGCCCAACGACAATGAAGTCAAATGAAAAGGTAAAGAGACGTCTCAAGATTTATATATTTTATCGAATTAATGTGTCCTACGTAAAACCTAAATATGTTATTTTGAAAAATTCCCGCCAAAGCCTAACTTTAACAAAAATTCTATCAATAAAAATAGTTGTCACGTTTGGTGTCACGTCATCGTCATCTTTATTATTATCGTCATCATCATCCTGTTCATCGTTATTATCATCAGGCTACTTCTGATCCGCCCAATAGGCCGCCCTTCCCTAGTACATGATTGTTATAACCTGTCACATCAGTCTTCGTTTGTTATTTCTTTCGTTCGCGAGCTTTCGTTTGTTCAACGTGCAGTGATCAAGCCGCGGTACTGGCAGCTCTAATGGCCGCTGTGAGTGCCAAAAAACATTCGCATTCAGAGGTTATTGGCAGAGACACACACACCGACACCAGCTATATATAGTTCTGTCTGTCTCACGCATATCCCAATCAATGTCATACGCACCTTGAGTTATAAAAACTATACCCTGATATTTACCGTAATTAACTATTTTATTTAGACGTCTTCCACGCAGGTCTCAGTTCTGCTATTTTTCAACTAAAGCGACCACCAAACAGTGAATTCAATGTTCAAAAAGCTGGAGTAATTACATACATACCTAAACTATATTCTTAAATGCAAGCGGGTTTAACTTTCGACACAGTAACGAGTTCAAAGCAATTAAATCTGATTCGAGAACTTTCCACAGTCTCCAAGGCTTACAAACAGTGTACAACTCGAAACTATTGGTAGCTGGCTAAGAAATATTTGATAGTCTATAACTTCAATGATTCATATATTATTTAAATATAAATAGTAGGAGATGATAATCAAAAAAGCTGATAATTAAAAAATTACAATTAATTGCAAAAATCTCATTATTTACAGATAATTAAGACGAAGAGAAACGAAAGAAATTAGCTATTCCGAGTTTACAACTACCAAGATTAAAGAAAAATTATGTTGACATGACTCATTGTATCGGATAGTATCTTTGGTTTCCATATAAAACATGAACTACGTTTAGTAATGAGATACCTTGAACACTAAATAGCACTAAATGATAAAAATTACCGACTGTGGCATGTTTCTTGTGACTAGTCATGACCGGCCACAAGTCGGTAGCTATCAATTTTATTGTACAATTTGTTTTACGTTTATACTTATAATTTGTTTCCGAATGTCTAAATACATGGGGTGTAAAGGGTTCCAATCACCATCTCAGGAACCCAAGCCAACCTCATTTGCACGTGGTACACCTTCACTCACTTGAACAGACGAGGCTCTGGCAACCGGCTGATTGCGGTATAGCGCAGCCTAAATAGGCACGGCTAAATGCCCTGGTCGCCGACGGGCAGTAGCGTCGGCGATGCGAAAAAACCGTGTCCTGCGATCCCCAATCCGCAAGCCCTGCCCAACCTGCATGCCTAGCGTGGATATTACGGGCATAAACCCCCTTTTGGGGGAGGCCTATGCCCAGCAGTGGACTAAGAAAGGCTGATGATGATGATGTTTGTAACGGCACTCTAAACGCTTACATAATTGACATTTTTTAACAGAAACGTTCATTCGTTTTTATCATAACTCTTAATTTGTTTACGTCAAAAACGTTCATTTGTTTTTATTAATAATATATTTGTAAACTACTTCACCATTATCTAGCATTGTACCCAACTAATTGAGGAAAAATGTAATTGCAAATACAAAACATAAAATTCGCTAACCAGCTGACGTTACCTCTAAAGTAATAATGACTATTTCAAAAGCGTTGTTATTCGAAATTATGTTAATGCATGTAGGTACATAGATATGATTAAAATTAACGAATATCGTTGAAAATGCTAATATCCATTAACGAATTATTCATTAACTTTTTATTATACCACTGTTGAGCTCGGGCCTCTATTAATATCAGAAGAGTAATGCCGTATACTTAAATTTAAAAACGTACATAACACCCCGAAACCACAGGTGCGTTGGTGCGTGCGTAAGATTTTAACCTTAGACATCCGGAATGGGACGCTGAAATCTGCATCACTAGATTACCACGCACATGAGTTAAGCCGATACATTAATAACAGTCGATACATAATCATATGTATAAACACTCACGAAACATTTAATAGATTTTCACTATTACTCTATTAAGGACTACGTAAATAACGTAAGACGCCCTCCAGCTGGGTGGAGTGAAGGTATACGAAAAAATGGCTGGTAGCGCTTGAATACGAAGAGCTAAAGATCGAGCTCAGTGGCGTGGTATTATTGGACAGGCCTATGTCCAGCAGTGTACGGAAATAGGCTGATAATGGTGACAATCATGATGAAATAATTTATACGAATATATTGATCAACAAACCTGATGCGTGAATCGTCTGGTGAAGAAAGGCGTTAGGTATTTCAAATCGAGTCGTACGAAACCTCGTAATCTCGTTGCGTGTGAATAGTTAACCTGCGAATATTACCACAATTAGTTCAATCACGTACTGAACACAAATATTTATTTACAAACATATAAATTAAAACAGAAATACTATTTACTTCCATTAATATCATAACTTAGAAATGACAATATTAAAAATATAAAAAAAACGAATTACAAAAAAAATTATGTATAAAAATATACATAATGCGAATGTTTATGGATGCAGGTTACGACGGAGATAAATACTCATCTATCTTGAGCAAATAGGTTAGATACTGGCTAATAGGACCCCCTATCAGTCAGTAGGATAGGATTCACAATCCCTCAAGTCTCCGAAACAGGCGTACCGGTATAGTGTTGAATGAAAAAAATCTACGTCAGATTTGTAGGGATAACGATAGTAGAGTGAATAGGCACTTTTTAAGCGAGCATGCTGTATCCTACACTGCATCTGGTTTTCCATCAGGTAATATTGCAATCTAAGCGCAAGCCTAGTGATAAATAAAAAAAAAATTAGTACTTGGTACTCTCTGACTATCCTTTGGATCTGGCGTGACGTTGACATAATAACAAAGTTTTGTTTATTTGTGAGTACCTCTAGGCCAAGATCCACTTCGGATCATTGCGCCAACGGAGTAAGTAAGTGAGTACCTCTAATTCCTCTTCAGTGATTTCGGACAAGTGTTCCGAATCAATAGCTTGTCCCCACTCTTTCGTTTTCGACAAGCTCACTTCTTTTTGTTTCCTCAGAGATCTTGAACGTTTGGATTTCTTGTTGGCCTGTAAAACAGTTTTATGAAGTTAAACTTTCACATTAAAAGTAAAAGTGCCATTGAAGGTCGAAGGAATGACACCAATTTAAATGTCAACTCGTAATGTAGCTACAAACCAAGACTTTATTAATACAAATCTTGATTTTAATTACCTATACTGACCGCTACATTTAAAATGACGTAAACATGTTCTACAAGTTGGTTTCACAAGCAGCAAGTATTGTGTGACAAAATATTTTGTTACACCACAACTAGGCCAATGTTCAATGTTATTTTAAGCAAAGTGCAGACAATTTAATACTCAACGCATGACATTTTCGATGATTGAATATGAAGCAAAAAATTACCCGTAAAAATTTCAGCAACGGCATCGTCGACCCTCCAAAGAACAATGTGGTGAACAATACAATTATGAGTGTAGTCGTAATTATGACATGTCGCGTTTCGTCCGAAAAGTCAAGATGCAAAGATAGAGCATACGAAATTGCACCTCTCAATCCTGAAAATTTATTTATTTACTTGTGTCATTTACGACATATTTTAATTATAACATCATTATTGCCAGTGAATTATGGGCATGACCAATTATGAATTGAATATGGCTGATTTGGTCCCAGACACAATTTCTAAGTCCTTGACTGCCTCGCTGGTCGTGTTGGTTGCAAGTGCGACTGCCCATCGGGAGGTCCCGGGTTCGATTCCAGGGTCGAACACTACAAAACTTTCTAATTTAGATTTTCTAGTAGTGGTTCGGAGTCTGGATATGTGCCCGATGCATGGCAATAGACTCGCCACCTATTCCATAGTGGCACCTAAACATAACCGGTGAAATGTGGGAGTGTTCTGCATTCCTCTGCCTACCTCTTCGGGGATTACAGGCGTGAAGTTACGTTTACACAATTCCCAAGTTAAATTAGTATGTGTTTTTACCTTTTACAAAATACATTTTACAAACACAATTATAAAGAAGCTAGAAAATTGTTACAATAAATAAATAAGAAGACTATAAATGTCAAGAAACCTACCACTGAACCACATAATGAACATCATTTTTTTAGTAATCTTATGCTCACGGAACTTGTTACAAAGAAGAGCGAGTGGAAAGATATTTGCTGCTCTACCAAGCAGGCAGAGGACTATACTCCACACAACTAGAGCTGGTTCCACACGGTGTCTGAAACTGCAACAACAACAAATTATTACACTGTAAAATATTCATAATATTTATGTAAGCGAAGGCTTAACTTATGTATGTTTATAAGGATGACTCAACTAGTTTCAAATTTGTATGAGGTCCTTCTTGATATATAATCATACATCAACATCATGTGTATAAAAACTCACAAAACATTGAGTAGTAAAATTAGTGTAGAATATTTAGATACATTATTCACCCAGATAAGTTCCAGGACTACCAATAATTATTAATACAACAACTATGTGATCACCATTCCATTTGTAGATCAGAAAAAACCATTTGAATAATCAGAAATAGCACCACAGTACTTTATTAAAAACTGATGTATTACCACTAATCCATACTGTCACATGTAGATTACGGTTTAGGTCATAGGCATTTCTGCTTACATCCAAATGTTTGCAGTTATAACAGTAAAGAAAAACATAATACCACAAGTGTGTTTCAACTAATATGAAGTGAGCATGACTAATATTGCCAGACACCAGGTACAAATGTAGACTACTAGGAGTGTCAAATTAGTAAAACTCTGGGAAGAACCAAGGACTTCTTGTTCAACACTCTTGCTTGCAACCAATAAGGTTGTACCTGTAGTTTCTAATAAAAAAATATAAAAGGATAACCTGAAAATTGCTAGCCCTAGGTAAGCAAAAACACAAGTTTCTGCTATAAAGGCCAATGTCCTCATGGTCTGCTGCATTGTAACTTGTGTCACAGTGGACAGGTTGAAATGTGTGTAATGGGACATAACAATGCCACAAAACAGTATAGCCATAATTCCTGCAATAAACACATAGTGCATTTAAGCAAATAGTCATATATCACATATTTGTTAAGTCACATTATCTAGATGTTATAAAAATGATTATTGTATGAATATCTGATAATGAAAAGAGTTAGTCGTGATTAAAATTTAAATGAACATGAAATTTCAATTCCCACATTTTAACAATATTTTACTATCAGTACATAAATAAATAAGTCTCTGAAACTGGTATGGATGTATAGAGAGATGAACATAGAAGAAACATGACAAATCAGCAAGGATAAGTATTTGGCACTCTTGTATGCTCTGCCTATCCTGTAAGTGACCTAGCATGAAAATATGTGTCACCATCATCATCAGCCTATCTTAGTCCACTGCTGGACATAGACCTCCCTGAAAGGGTGTTTATGTCTGTAATCTCCACACTGGGCATGCAGGTTGGAGATGCATATGTAAGTACTTAATACTATTTGTTTTCATAAAAAAAAACTCACCTGACAAATGAATGCCTTCAGCCAATACATATGGAGCATAAGTAAATACTAGCATCATTCCGAACTCAAGGGATGGATTTTTACGTAAGTCAACATGTTTAAGCAAAAGAGCACTTATAAGGGCAAAAAGAACTCCAATTCCAGCAGAGGCGAAAAACATCAACCAAAATCTGTTTATTGCAGACAGAATTGCCTCTGTTCTAGACATGATAGGGTCATTGGAGTCTAGAACAGCAGTTGTGAGAACAATAGCAACAGCATCATTAAGAATGCTCTCGCCAAAAACCAACATGTTCAGTACAGGGTCCACATCTAATGCATGAAAAATTGCCACAGTGGCAACAGGATCAACAGCTGATATTAGAGAACCAAATGCAAATGACTCAACAAAACTTAATTTATAAACAACTTGGGCCAAGCCCAACAAATATATTCCTGCTCCAATCACAAATGCAGAAATTGCAGTGCCAACAATGGCAAACAACAAAATCGAGCCAATATTCTGAAAGAAGTTTCCTTTGTGAAGATTATATCCCGATTCAAAAATAATTGGAGGTAAAAGAACTAAGAAAAACGCAGTCGGCGAAAATGCCTCCTCTTTCCTCCAGTTAGCGATATTCCGAATTGACATAAGGTTTATGATCATGCCTATCAGAGCCCCAAGAAATACAATGACTACACTCTCTGGTAGATATGAAAAACCTGTTTGCAGCATAAGGTGGATGAGTAAAATACCAAGGGCCAAGATGCATAGCACAAAAAATATAGCCATAGAGCTGTTATGTTCATCTTCAGCTGAACTTTTTCCAGGCAAAGGTGCCGCATCAGACGGACTGGGCTCAGAAATGTTTGGGAGCGCTGATGACGACACATTCGCTTGTATCACTGGCATGCCAGTAGAATTTGGACCATTGACCATTGCGTTAGGATTTTCTGTAGAAGTTGTAGACGATGACGACATAATATTACTTGCTAAGTTGCTCTCGCTTGTAACAGTAACATTTTGCAGCGTGTCTCTTCTGATCCTTGAAAGTTCAGTGTTATATTTTATATCTTCATATACACCCAAATCACAATTACCAACGGATAAATTAACAAACAAAAAAGCAATCCAACCACAATATGTTATATAGTTCCGCATTTTCAAATTTACATTAGACAAAAACACTAAATGTTTTAAGGTTTGAACGCAGCGGTGTATAAAAGGTGAATCCTGATTTATTTTATCTCTGTCTACACTTTTTTCCTATACTCCCTTTTACTTTTTACGAAATGTAAAATGAACAACTCGGAATATTTTATTATTGCAGATTGACTGTACACTCTACAGTACACTATACGTCAATGCCAAAAATGTCGAACCAATGATGTTTTGGCATATTGTCAATTTGATATAAAATTGTCTATTATTGCTCTACCCAAAAAGCATACAAAAGCTCGATCTTCAGCTCTTCGCATCCAACCACTGCCAGCCACTTTGCTTAAATCGTCACTCCACCTGGCTGGAGGGCGTCCTACACTACGATATATACACGAAATATATATATATATATTTAGGAAACTATCCCACTTCTGATTTTAGGAAACAATCTCACTTCTGATTTTAGGAAACAATCCCACTTCTGATTTTAGGAAACTATCCCACTTCTGATTTTAGGAAACAATCTCACTTCTGATTTTAGGAAACGATCTCACTTCTAATTTTAGGAAACTACCCCTTCTGATTTTAGAAAACCAGAATAATAAAAACGAATCACACAGAACTTATTTATTAATTGTTAAAGGATTTTGGATTAACTAACAAAATATCGAGCTTTCCAATTGTAAAACATAATCACTTTAACAATTTATTACAGACAAGGATTAATAGGCTGAGAAGGCAATTTGACCATTCAAACGAGCAGAGTTTCCCCTTTAACCATGTGAATTCAACGAGAAATATCCCAAGACTAAACTCGCAAGCCCTTTTATAAACAACAGATGTCACCCATTTTAAATTCCTTCGACTGTCAATCAAATAAATTATTCTTTTTCTAACACTATATAATCTATTCACTTCCCGCGATAGCAATAATATATCCGTCTGTCTATGACGTCATATTCCTCAGTTTATTTCTGTTTCATATAAAATTTATTTTTCGTTCACTCACTGCAATGCAGTTGGGATACTAGGCGACCATAAATGTTTAAGAGTTTAGTCTATCAGATCAAGTGGTACCTAGAGCGTTTTATTTTCGTTAGTGTATTACAGTAGACGTTACTGGTATACCTAACATTAGAATATAATGTCACGCATATATGCGTATTTAGTACTAGGTACTTACCTACTTAACAAAAACATGACATTAAGTAAAAAAATAATAATTTTATTTCACGGTTTTTTGTAACTAGACGTAGCGTTAAAGTCACAAGAAATTTCATTCAAATGAACGTGGCAATGTTAACACGTAACTCACTTGCGAAGGATCATAAGGTCGATGTATTGTTGGGTTTGGTATTGAACTGTGTACCTATTAGATATTTTTATTTAATAGACACAGGCGGAAATAACCATCATTTGACGTATGTTGACGTTATGGGAGCCAGATCTTTACTGATAGGACTAACATCGTCCTATACATTTCTGCTTTTAGTAAAAAGTTGTTTATTACACAATATTCATTGTGTCACCTTAAAAATACATATACGATCATGATTCGATGCAAGTAAAAACAATGCAATAGTTTTTGGAGAATTAAATGAAAGTAATTTCGTATCAACGATGTTGTTATCAGAGAGAGGCGAGTGCAGACCCCGGCGCATGGACGATGCATATCTTCTACGCTTCCTGCGATGTCGGAGGTTCATTCCCGCTTTGGCTCACAAATTGGTAAATATTCGTTACATCACGCCTATAGTCCTGGAAGGAAACAATAATTATCTTTACATTAATATAGTGTTGCAATGTAAATTTAAATAACCTATTTGTTAGGTTTTTCTAAGTAGGGACCATGTTTATTTAAATATTATCATACGTTAATGTCCTGATTAAATTATTGTGTAGTAATCTATTAAATAGGTAGGTAGGTACCTATCCGTCAAGTTAAATCAATAAAAAAAATATTTATAACGCCATTTATTTTCGAAAATTCGAAATAGTCGAGTTATTGTTTTTTATCTCAAATTTGAAAGGTACCTAATGTTAACGGTATTCATGTCAAGGATTCTCTAAAACGATATATTGTTAGCTGGATATTTGAAAGTTACTTCAAACGCTACTGTTCCATGGTTTCCCAATACACATTCTTCTGAACGCATAGGTATTCAAATCAATGGAATACTTACAAAAAAAACCTGTAGGTATAACCTGAAAACTTCACTAAAACTTGGAACGTTGTTTGTTGGTCATTGTTATTAATTATCATTTATTCATTCATAACAGTTTCACTGATGAAATATAATAAGCCTAGAACGTTTTTCGCAATGGCTATTTTTATATTCAAAAGGATATTTTCGCAGTGGCTATTTTTATATTTTATATTCAAAAGGAAATCATACCTTCATTTGTTTATTAATCGTTTCACTATTGTCCTAAAATGACCTCCCACAAGTCCCAGGATATGGTTATTTTCATCATCATCATCGGCTTATTCCCGTCCACTGCTGGACATAGGCTTCTCCAATGGTACCCCACTGAGCACGATCTTCACCGTTTCGCATCCAACCACTGCCAGTCACTTTGCGTATATCGACACTCCACCTAGCTGGAGGGCGTCCTACTTTATTGGTTATTTTATTTTGCTACATTTATTATTCGCTAAATGATTTACTATCGTCTTTCCAGATGTTTCGATACGAAGAATTTCGCCAGAAAAACGCTTATTTATATGAATGTAAGGCGTTCGGCTTGCAGAGTGTCAAGAATGTATATGCGGGAACATTGCCAGATAGCCCTGTACATGGTAGAATTACGCTCATGAGATTTGGTAAGTTTTACCCCAATTCTTACACAGATGGCGCTATTTCCAATACTTGGGTAATTATGATGCATACCCCAAACTCATGATGGACAGATTTTGGAGGGGCATTTTTACAAGTAGGTACGTTGCTATATACTTCAGGGCAAAGTAACTAAATGTTTTCTTTCTTTATCAATAAGGACCGTTGTTGAAACAGTTTGCAAATCAATAAGTGGTACTGCGTTTGTGTTGCTATGCAAATATCCACAGGTGTAAAAAATGTTATAGGTAATCAGTTGTCGACACTTCTATTAAACGAAATATTTTGTCCCGAAATAGATTTAAACATCTTGTTCATTTCGGTAAAATTATCTTTATCGTACAATATAAAGAAACATAATTGCTAGGGTCTAAATTTTATTAATAAGGGAACAAGTGTCCGTAAACTGTTGTCTTGTAATATTCCAGGTCGCTGGGACCCTGACACAGTGCCTATAGTAGACGTGGTGCGTTGTGCGCTTCTGATGGACGAGATTGCGGTGATGCAACCCAAATTGCAGATTCTTGGAGTAACCATTATCGTGGATCTGGAAGGTCTCAGCATAAGGCATGTCCGGCACCTCACTCCGACTATTGCCAATCAGATCGTCAGTTTAATGGGAGTAAGTATGATTGATTACCATATAAATTCGACTAGGCTCTCATCAACTTCAAGTAGAAGCATTAATTAAAAAGCATTATTAAGAAGGCTGTACCAACGTCAGCGCCACGGGACGCTTTTTCAATCTTTTGGAATATGTAACAGTTACGGTAAGTTTCTTTCATTAAAAAATGACAGGTTCACATTAATAACAATTTCCCACTAGTCATGGTATGCTGAATTTAGGTAACGGTGACCATACCGTTAAATATAGGTACCTAAATATAGCGTATTTTTTAGTGTTATCTTAAATAGAACTATACAATGTTGCAAGTCTATTTTGTTAGACTTAACAGATATATGGTCACATGCAAAAATATCTTACTGTATGTAGGTACATGTACCTACATATACCGGGCATGTACCTAACCAATGGCGTTCACATAGCCATTATACTACGTAGCAAAATAATTTTGCGCTTGATTATACATATATGTAACGGCTTAACTCACGTGCGTTTTTCGGAATAGCCCGACAAGTTTCGAACCTGTAGGTCGCGGCCACTACTAGTCGGGCTATCCCGAAAAACGCACGTGAGTTAAACCGTTACATACACATATAAACATGTGTATTTATTCACGAAACATTTAATAGTAATTTTGCACTTACTATAAATGACATCAATTCATCGTAAAATTAAAAAGATGTATTCGCTTATCTATTTTATTTTGCTCCTGAAAAGAACCCTTCCATATTTTTACTTGTTACTGGCTGTTTTGTCTGTTGAAAATAAATCTTTTCTTATCAATATAAAGTTGTACATATAGTAACTTTTCTGCACTGTCTTTAATACACTTCTACTTTAACATTGATTTCCAGGTGTCATTTCCTCTACCAAACCACGGTCTGCACATCGTAAACTACAACTGGTTCCTACACACGTTCTTCTACTTATTCAAACAATTCATACCGGGAGCAGCATGGGAACGCCTTCACTTCCACGGATATGACATGACTTCCTTACACAAACATATCCACCCAAAAT
This sequence comes from Microceris miodesmiata, assembly GCA_018245735.1. Taxonomy (NCBI): domain Eukaryota; kingdom Metazoa; phylum Arthropoda; class Insecta; order Lepidoptera; family Hesperiidae; genus Microceris; species Microceris miodesmiata. The sequence continues at coordinate 12,248 of DWEC01001093.1, forward strand.
ATCTGCCTCCGGAATATGGTGGTTATTGCAGACACGTTATTTCTACCGAGGAATGGATTAGGAAAATTGATATTTATAAAGACGATTTCATGGCACAAGAGCTTCGAAATTTAGGATTCACTGTGGATTAGAAATGATTTCATTTCAGCGTCTAACGCATAGTCACAAAATGTTCGCTTGTTATCTTTGCTTTATTTATCGATGCAAATGAATATCGATCAAAAACGACTACATTTGACCACGACCACGACTGAATTTAATCTATTAAGGAATATACTTACATATCAACAGACGTACAAAAATTTTAAAAATGTTATCATCATGTACAAACTTAGCATTTTGCGTTTTTTAAGTGACAAACGATGTATTAAACATATTTTATTGTTCCTATGACTGCAGCTTTATTTTGGTATATCCTTCTTTCCCCATTTTATAAAATATAATAAGGAAGGACAATGTTTTCTGATTATTCATGCATGATCAGAAAACATTGTCCTTCCTTGTTTAATTCAAATACGATTAAAATAACCAAATAAATACCTAAGATAGGTGCGGCAATAAGGCCTAGATAAGCGGAAATTAAAATAAATCGTAGCTGGTAATTAAACGAACCAACATTTTTTTATGTAAATTAAACATTTATATCAATTACTATCTATTATAAATAAAGAACAGCAACTTCTGCCATAAACAGTCTAAATTAAGATTTTTAAAAACACTGTCATTAGGCCTTATTAAACTATGCCAGTATAATAAGGCCTAAGACATTAACCTACAAAATTAAACAAAATACACTTCTTATATTTCGTAATTGATCCATAAAATAATAGTAATATGATAATCACAGTAACGACTTAGAAATAAGATTTTTTTCATTTGGTACAATCTGAACACTCAAGCTCATCATCATCCTCCTCTGACAAACCGTGTTGGTTTGTCAGAGGAGGATGACTGCTCTTAGTACCACTTACTGTATTTACAACACATCCTCATAGCAGTCTCTTGGACCTGCTTACATGGGTGTAACAGTACCAATTCTCTCTATTCTCTTTAGGGCTCCCTGCTTTTTCGGTCTTTTTCATTTTTGAGGTATTTTTTCTATTTTATTTTTATTGAACAAGATGTCTTTGCTGAGTGGAGTTCCTCTATAATTGATGGCCTTTCTTCTGACTGTTATTGTCTTGTATTTTGGTTGGTTTTGTATTTTTAGCTGGTGTACGCAAGAGGTGCTTAAACGATGTTCTTTTAATTTGAGCGAGGGGTACAATACCCTCATCATCAGAACTGAAACTACCGTAAAGCATTTTGTAAAATCTTTCAGATGATCTTTTTAGGGTATGATCAATTCTTTCTTCTTACATTGATGTCGATGGCTGGGATGTTTCAGGGGCCATTGGCCTGGATGCGATGCGAGGTGGCGATTTTTCCACATCCATGGAGTCTGGTAAAGGAGCTGGTGCTTCTGACAGTACAGATGGCCAAGCCTTCTCGTCGCTAGGCCTTCAACAATGCGACACAAGACGATGTAAAGAGGTCACGTCGCGCCTTGTCCAAAAAATGACTGGCACACTTAATTCCCAAGTATTGGGAGAATTCTTATTCTCCGAATCTTAGCTCCTCCTGTACCCAAGTGTTCTTCTTATTTGTACAATAGTAGGTATCTATCTTCCATTTATTTTTATTTTTTACTCCTGTAGTACATCAACACTTTTTCTTGCTTGTTATTACTTTAAATGTGTATTAGAGTGATTAAGCAGATTGTATAAAAAAACATAGTGTTTTTACTGTAAACAATTCACTCTGACGAGTCAATATGTCAAGGAGTGACAACGAAATTTTTTTCAAATTTTCAAATCCAAATTTTGAAATTCGAAATTTCAAAGTTTCAACCGATGTGGGTGTGTGTGTGTGCGCGTGTGTGTGAGTGAGTGTGCGTGTGTATACCGCGGACACACGCGGGCGAACAAGTCATGACAAATCT
>DWEC01001094.1:0-14225 GCA_018245735.1 Microceris miodesmiata
CTGATCAACTTGAAACTTTGCACACGACCCAAGGGCCAATGACAATGGAATAATTCAATAAACAAAAGAAAAAAAACAGGAACTTTAAATAATTAACTAGCCATGTGGCAAATAGCTAATCACGTTTTATTTGTCAGTATTTCGGATCAATTCCTGTTGATCGATCTTACGGAGACCACTGGGTGGTTCTTTCTAAAAAATTTGAGATAATTAATTAATTCACTAATTCATGTGTTTATTACAGACTAAAAAATGAAAAATAAATAACAGTTTAAAAAAACACGCTTTTATTGCTAATCGAAGTAAAAACTAGAAAATAAATTTTAATGACAAAGAGTTTAATATTACAGTAGTAAAAGATCAAACAATCAATCATAATGAATAGCCTCAAAATAAAATTATAATAAAATTTAAGTTATTAAAATATTAATTCAATTCAAAGTAAAAAGTGTGGGGTGCTTACTGCTTGATATTATAAATGCATATCACATTATATCATATCACAATATATAGTTTTCAAGGTGTTTACAAAGGAATACAATAACATCTCCCCTTCTTCCACCATTGCAACATTGTTTCACTCAGCTTTATTAAGAATCTATAGTTTAGAAATATCGATAGTTTGGAGGAAAGAATATGATTGTTCTTATAATTTTATTATTATGCACAATTCACTCCAAGGCACATTATGAAATATCTCTTTTCTTACACATCTGCTTTACATCATCTCTATTCATTACTTTATTTTTTAACACACAACAAGAGGCCCTGGGTTCAATAGCTGGGTCACATACAATTCGATGTTTCTAACTTAAATTTTCTGTTAGTGGCTTGTAGTAAGGAATTATGCCTGGTTTAAGCTCACCACCAAAATATGTGAATATACTTCACTCTTCTGTCCAACTCTTTGAGGATTACAGGTGTAATGTTAGGTGCAAATTAAAAAATGAAAATTATTTATAAAACTTCCTTTTTGCCAGACATTAAATTTGAGACTCACTGTTGTAGAAATCAGCAGGATAACCCATATGTTAAAAACATGGGTTAAAAATATTATATACAGTCGTCTTTTTTGATTCAAGAGTCATCCATGATAATGTTTGTACATACAATATCGAAACAAGTTTTGCTGACATGAAACTTGTAGGGTCATAGAGATGTTATATATAGAGTAGGAGGGCCAGATTAAATGTGTCTATCGAAAAAAAGAGAAAGCAAATGAGGCTACCTATCTCTCTATCCTTTCTACTCGCGCACGCACAGGTACCGTAGCGCCAGCGTGAGTTCATTTTTGAAAAACAAGCTGTTCTTTTGCTGTTCATGCGTCAGTAGTAAGTCAGTAGTATCTGCTATGATAGAGAGAGATAGATAGGGCTAATTTAATCATTCGTCTGTTTCTAACCGTCGAACGTTGCAGCTTACAGGCAGCCGTATGTCTTCCCTACTCTATACCTATTTAGTATCTCTATGTGTAGGGTATGTTATGAAGTTGGCGCCAGTTGTTGTCATTAAATAAGAATATAATAATCTCACTTCTCACAATATTAACATGAACTTGATATACTTTTACGTTCCCTATAACATGACGGAAAACAGAATGCATTAACTTTTTTATAAGGGGCGTATCAAGGTTAATTTAGCAAAATAATATGGTGCAACACGACCATAAATCATAAAATTTGCAGAAATGGTAAACAAGTTTCACTCACCTTTACGCTCTCATGAGGAAATTTGAAGTCTTCGTCTTGAAATTTGCCTTCCTCCAGCCATTTAACGTAATCGGAATTGGATTTCTCTTTGTCTACGTTTTTAATCAATTGTCCCAGGGGTGTAAACATCTTACCATTTGTTTCCTTCCCATTGTGTACAAACAGGGACGTGACTTTGTATAAATCGGCCTCGGTGATATGTGGAATACAAACCAACTGACTACTGCCGATTTCTATCTCAATTTCATCTCTTATAAATGGCCAAGCATCTTCTAATTTGAGTGACCTCAAACTTTCTAAGCTCACATCTTTACGAATTTCATGGGAATACAGGGATTTAACAACAACTTTTAATTTCTTCGGCATTTTTCAATATCACTAAGAAATTTTATCACTAATAACACGGACACTCAGGACGATTGACAGCGCTCGACTGATCTTGTTAACTCCTATGCGGAAAGAAGAGAGAAGTAATCGATGCCGCTTATATGTAATTGTAAAGGAATGAAAGAGACGGTTAAAACATTGCTTCCAATGAGTAATAATTTTCCGGAAATTGAATCACTAAAATATTTAAAAGTTGTTTTTCTTACGTTGATTATTTTCGCCAATTCGGTTTTTCAAATAAAATAATTATCAGTTACATCATAATATAAAATTGTGTCCTAATGTTAAACAAAAATACGGTTCTAGACGTTCCATTTATGACTACATAGGATTTGTTCATGTACCATTTCATGAACTGTAAATACAAAATAGAAAATGGGAACCACACGCTTTAGGCAGTATATACTTGTACTTAATTATGCTAAGCAAGCTCAACATCAAATTTGTTTTGGGAGAAACGAATTTAGAATTTTCTCCGTTTATCTTAGAACAGTGCTGAACATTAATTAAATTGCTAAAATTAATAATATACCATGTAATGTGGAAAACCCGCGCTATTATACATCCCCGGTAAAAAGCGGGCAGTGCGGTCACTGATACGTCATGCGACATGCACTGTTCACGAATTTCTCACGCGATTCACACCTGACTATTGCATGACTACTTTTTGTATGAATGTTTATTGAAATCCTGGTTTTTACCTAGATGACGTAATTAAAACATTTCCCGTTGTATTGGCGATGATTAGTACGCGTATTGGTGTTACATTTTGTCAGTCAGTCAGAGATATTCGGCAGATCTTTTTTTGTTAACTCAAAATATATAATTTATTGTATAATTTAGATATTATTCATGTCAAACTTAACTATAGAAATAAAGATATGGAAACAATTCTCCTACAGAATTAATTACAGTGAATTGCACAATATTTTCATAAATTAACTGATGCAGATCCAATGGTTAGTAAGCGCTACTGTTCCTCGAGTTGCGAGTTCTATTACTACGCAGAACAAATATGTGTGCTGAGCCTACCTATTTATTATGTGCTTGGGTATAAAAAAATCTATTAAAAATGTATTATATTATCTATAGAGTTTATGAATTTTTTAGTTATGAGTCATCTTTGCGATCAGATGGTTGTATGCGGAGAAAAACCGAAATATTATTATTTCGTAAGCCAATATAATAAGGGGATTATAAAAAAAACTAAAACAGATTTATAAATATGTCGTGTATTTAGAAGCTATTAGACAAAACAGTGATTTAGAATGTTACAGTTATTGTGTAATATATTGATAAGAGATTCATATTGTCAATGAAAAAGAAACTAACAGGCGAGCTGTTAAAAATTTTAAACATTTGACAGATAAATTAACTGGAATGTTTATTCAATATTCATTATAAATTTATAAATAATTTAACTTTGTATGATTTTATTCCATAAATACTTTTAAATTCATAACATTTGTTAATGCATTTGATCAGGCATTTCATAAGATAGCATGAGATATTTATTGCAGTAGATATACAAGTACAGATTAATAATATAAATCAACCTATCCATAGAATAAAGTTACTTCTGCATAATCATTATTTTACATATATAACTTTGTTCTATGGATAGGTCGAAATGTATAGAAATACAGGGTTACCTCTTACTTTAATTACTCTAAATGATTATAAATAATGCACTTCATATTTAATACTTTACTAATGTTTTAAGCCAAGCCCTTTTAGCCTTTCAAATTCAGGATGACAACACACATTTAACATCAATGAAATATGTATTTTACATGAGATGTTATGTAATATTACAGTATGCTATTATAAAAAAAAAAAATTAAAAATATTTGTTCATAAGAAACATGTATACAAATACCAGTCCAAGGGCTCTGTACTGGTCTCAAGGCCTGCGTCACAGATAACCCTGTGTCACAAATACCTATATATTTTTATAATTTATATTGCAGGCACTATATTACACTAATTCAAAATATTATGAATATTTTATGGTCAGATTTCTAAACAGCCTAAATAAATAGTGAAAACATGGGAAAATTTGATACAGCAAAGCCTAGGTTTAAATACCACAAGTTACCATCTGTTTAACATTCAGCTTCAAACTTGGTTGACATCCATACTAACATCTAAATGTCTAACCATTAAGCTGTATTTTTACTTAACATTCATAGCTTATGTTTTAACTCACCTTGGTGCAATTCAACTTGAAAATATTTTCTCTCAGAATAAACATTAGTGAAAAACAATATTCAAAGCAATTGTTGTGAACAAAGACCTGGTAAATTACAAAAAAAATAACAAAAAAAGCACTACTACCCCTTTATAAACACCTGGAGAAAGGGTGTTTAAATTAATTATTAACTAATCCTACATTTACAGTCACTACATGACATTTAACTGCATTATACAGTATACAGTAACATTTTCATATTACAGTTCAAAGTAGATGGAAAGATCAAACCTACATCTCAATCCGAATTGCTTATAAAACTGGCAGAATTTTCATGAAGCCAATGACCGTGCTAACATATAAACAAAAAAATAATACATTGGTGCTAACAATACCCATTTATAAACTACTTCTTATGAATATTTGGTGTTGTTGATTGAAACACAGATGAAGCTGACATAAGGTTCTCTATGTACTGGCCAAGCACCTGATTCTCTGAACGTAACTTCAAATTTTCTTCCTTCACTGAGTCAACTCTTTGTGACAGATCTGAAAAAATCACATTGAATACGAGTTAAATTTGGTGACCAACTAAGGAAGAGGAAACATCAATAAGACTATGTGATCTATGACAAGGAAGAAAAACAAAATAAAATTAAATAAGTAAAGTAAAAGATTGTGTATACAGTTTGGCAATGTGTACCTGATCAAAATGTTAGACTATGATGTTAGCTCCTCTCATTACACTTAATAAAATGTCATACTTAAATTAACATGAGTATGGTTATCGTTAGAGAAGCTTCTGTTGGTACTGTAATTAAGATGAACATCAAATTCTGCCATCCACATTCTTATATGCAGTGTCAAATGCAGGCATGATTTCATATCAGAATCACCAGCTAAGACATCACCATTATTTATTTTGTTAGTCATATCATATTTCTTAATAAATTGATACTGATTCATCTGATTTTGTCAGAATATTTACGTAGTAGTAATAGTGTTTACAAATAACTTAATTTTAATTACTGAGGAATTATAATGATTTCTACCTGCTAATGTCCAGCTATTTCTTCAGAATAATTATTTTAAATTAACCACCGAATCTTGATGGTACACAAAGCATGTCATGTTAGACAAAGAATGATCCAACAGTAGTAATCGATGAAACTTACCGTCCAAGGTGTTTTGTAGCTCAAGAACTTGGGATATAAGTCGTGCTTTTTCTTCCTGTTCATCAATTCCGGAATCTGGTTCAAAGCTTGGCGGCCCATTGAGGCCAGGGCTGGAGGAGCCCCCAGTGTACGAACTGGGCAATGAGTCCATTGAACGTCCGTGATCTAAGCGATTGCTTTCTACATCATCGTGAATTATCACTTGTGGGTCGTCATCGGCAAGCGGTATATTATCATCATTACATTTCTGAATAATAGACGACATTTATAAGCTTTTTCGGTAGGACCCTGTAACTTAATACTTGTAAATTGGGTCGAGTCGAATTACAAATCAATAATTTATTTTTCATTTACTTGACACTGACAAGTGACGGATCACACATTAACAGACTGATGAAGTTTTTGTTACCATAATACTCATAAGTTATCATTATGAAAACACCGTTAGTACGATTTAATGTATATATAAAATTGTCATTCGATTAACACTATGATTTAAAAAGTTTCATAACTTCTTCCATATATTTATTTAATTTGAGATAAGGAATAATGAGAAAACGACCTGGAAAAAAAAATACTGTCAGTGTCAACACTCAACACTGTCAACCTCACAGTGTTATGTTATGTTAGATTGGACATTAGATATTAGATGGAAGATTGTATTTAGAATGCATTTACTCTAAATAACTCTGGATAATCGTGATCTTATTGAGCCTTCTTTTATAAAGACATTCCTAATGGCACTAACTATCAGGAAATCTGCTGCGGATGTGTTGTCTGTTACGAAGTGGCTGTTTAGAAGAGGTTAGAAATTTACTTTACATACATTACGTATAAAAATATATATAACTGTATATTTAAGTATGCATTTAATTTAGATTGGCGTGTTCTGTCCACTGCGCCGGAGAACATCGAGAAGTCAGTAGATAAGTCTAAGGCGGGCGAAGGAAGCAAACACAAAGGGCGCAGACCTCGTCTTCTTGATCCTGTGCTTGAGTACAGGAAAGTATATCCCGAATTCCTTCCAGACCCGAAACCGCAATGGAGGAATGTTCTACGTGAAAAACTCGAACGAATTGATATGTTGAATAGGAGGAAACAAATTGATTTACCTGAGTTTTATGTTGGTATGTATTCTGTTTGACTGTGTGTTGATTCTATTTTGCAATAGTTATAATAGTAATAATGCAGAATTTATTCATGAAGTTGTTATCTTTTGTAACACCATCATCATCAGCCTATTTTAATCTACTGCTGGACATAGGCCTACCTCAAAAGGGGTTTATGCCCGTAATCTTCACGCTGGGCATGCGGGTTGGAGATCACAGGGCTGGCACTGCCGACGCTGCTGTCTGTCCACGGCCAGGGCATTTAGCCGTGTCTATTTAGGCTGTACTATACCGCAATCAGCTGGTCGCCAGAGCCTTGTCTGTTATAGCAGGGTGTACCACATGCAGGTGAGGTTGGCTTAGGTTCCTGAGATGGTGGTTGGAGTCGCTTACACCCCACACCACATAACTGATGTAACACCACTGAAGAATAATTATAGGATCATCATTCTAGGATCTATCTTAGCTGTAACAATAGCTGACCCCCATGCTCAGGGTAAAACCAACAGGTTTGTCGGCATATGTATTGAAAGAAAGGGTACTGGCCTCCGAGCTGAATTTACATTGAGGAATGTTGTTGATCATCAAGGCGTAGAAGTGAGTAAAATATTCATTGTTTATTTTAATCTGTAAATGGATTAGATTGTTACAAAATGTAGCATTTAAAGCTGATAATGCTTTTAAAATAAATACATCTATAGACAATTGCATAATTATGTCAACATTGACTAGTGAAGAAGAGATTATGGAAGAACTGGTAGAGACAGCAGGGACTTCTAAATTGTTGCTCAAATTCTTTGAATGTAAAATTTTTGTGCTTCAATTTGTTTGTTATTATTTTTTTTTATTTTTGAACTTGAAATTAAATTTTCAGGTGAGATATGAACTTTATGACCCTACAATACAAGTGGTACAGGTGCTACGTTTGGAAAAGCGCCTTGATGACAAATTGTTCTATTTGAGAGATGCTTTGCCTGAGTACAGCACATTCCCATTTGATATGGACCCAGAAATACTGCCAGAAGGCACACCAGTGCCTGTTAATCCTTTACAGGTAATTTTTACAAACACCTTTTAAGAATTATAGGGTATTTGGCAGTCAGTGCTCCCTGCCTACCCATTATGGGATGTGTTGTGAAAATATATGTGTTTGTACTTTGTATGTACCTTATAGAAAATTTGTTCATAACTTGATCACAATGATGACAATGTATGAAAGTAGTATTATGATTAATTTTACTATCAAAAATACTGTTTACCCTTGTATAGGTATGACAGGGTATCCTGAACATGTGAAAAGCTTTCTATCTATTGATATTAAATATGTATGAAATATGACTGAAATTTTTGAAAATTTTCACAATTTTTGAATGAAAATAATTGACTGTCATGTTGGTTGCAAGTGTGACTACTGATTGGGAGGTCCCAGGTTCGATTCCCGGGTTGAACACTACAAAACTACTCTTTGGGGATTACAGGCGTGAAGTTACGTTACGAATTTTTGAAAATCTTTTAAAACACTGTTATTTTAGATATTTTCATATTATTTTGGTATAAACTTTCAAGGTGAAATTAAAGCCAAAGCCTTGGTTGGAAAGATGGGAAAGGCAGGATCTGCAGGGAATATCCAACATAGAACAATATCTGACTCAAAAAGATAGAGTGAGGAGAGAGTTGAGAAAGACTCCATGGGAAAAATATGATTTGATGAAGCAGTACAGGTAAGTGGTAGTTTAATAAATGTTTTACAGTTTGTATGCTGCATAGTAAAAACTGTTAGAATTTTTGTATGTGAAAATGATCTGTGCATGATTGAATAAATGAAGACTATTAAATATACTCATTGTGTAATGTTTTCAGAAAAACTATTCCTATAGAAGAGCAAACTGAAATTTGGGGTGAAGTCTACAGCCTTTTACAACAGATGCAAGCGTCACGCAAGAAAATGTCCAGGAAACGAATCTTTGCCGCCCCCAAAACTCAACTTGGTTAAGCTAAATATTTTATGTAGTTACATTTTAATATAATAGTTTCGAAAAATCTGTCTGTTTTCTCATTAAATTTATATAAGGTAATGTCGCAATTAAATAAAAATATGTTGATTTGTTACGGCCACAAATTGTGGCTAGAAGACAAAATTTCAACATGCCTATATAGAAAAATTATTATCATCTACGTTGGACTAGTGATCGACTTGTGACAGCGTCGACACGGCCGATTTTCTAACCTATGTATTATTTCATATGATTCTACATTAGTTTTACAATGCTTTGACAAATATACTTAAAACTAGATAAGATAATTTTTGTTTTAATCGAATCCAAAAATTTGACTTTATAAATTTTAAAATTTCATAATCTTCATAATACATATATAAAAATGAATGTCTGTGATGTTATCGATGTGTGATGTTATCGATGAACTCAAAAACTACTGTCCCTATTATTATGAAAATTGGTATTTATATACCTATGTATTTTTCTACGGAGAAGGCTTGTATAATATGCTCATTGATGCCACTTGCCACCTGGTGGCGCGGCAGAGTAGCAACTTTTGCCCCGTTCAACCGATTGTCATGAAAATCAGTATGATCATGTATTTTTACATAGGGGAAACGAATATTATATAAATTTATTTTAGTTGTTGGCGTAGCAACGCGCGCCGGGTACAGCTAGTAAAATAAAAAAGAAACGCGATGAATCTGAACCCTTTTCCTATAGGTCAATGTCAAAAGTTTCTCTAAGCAACCGATAGATGTCGCTTGTCAGCAACAAAAAACTTAACTTAAAGAGGCTTATACATCTTACAATAATGAAATTGAGCGTATTCAACGTTCTTTTTATCGAATGGTATTAAGTAGTGGTAAATGTATCTAAAGGTATTAATCTATTTTGAAAACATTTCTGGTTATTAATTTAATATTCTTGTACTACGATATTGCGTGTCACGTTACGTGGTGTGTATAGGTACTTTATATTCTCACTTGAATGCAATATACCATAGATAATACGCATACTATGTGTACTCCATATACACACATGCGTGTGTTGCGGGCGATCTGAGAGTTTGATATTGTGTTAAGTGATCCTAAATATGTACTTTTAGGAGTACACGTAAGTATTAAGAAGCTTTTAAAAACATCGTGTTTGTGTTGTTATGTTTGTGAAGTGATTAAACAGTTGTGAGCATTACTTGCACGATTTAATCTTTGAATTGCACTGTGTTCTCCACCTGTCGCCCGGTAAGTTCTTGTTTTGTCAATTAAGTGTATGAATATCGTCATTTCTTTCCTCTCATCTGCCAACAGCAAAATGAAGAAGATAATTATTGCCCAATGTTACGAGGTTTTAATTTCCTTTTTTAATGTTATATACGTCGTAAAAATTTGCATACAGCAAAAATGCAACTGCATCTGTTCCACTTTGATTTATTGATTGCCATCAATAATACCGTTTAGTCTCAAGCCAGTAAATTCTGTTTTTGTTTAAGATAGTATTTAACACCTTTTAATTTTCATACTAGATAGGAGGAATATTATTTGCCATTAATATTTAAATATCCTGACATAATTTTAGCTACAGCCACAATGTATGATAGTTAAATGAATAAAAAAGTTTTCATTTTAATAAACTGTACTGTATCACTAAAGATAAAAAAGCAATTATATTGACGAAAAATGCTTTAATGAAGTGCAACCTCATTCCTTGTTTATTCAGTTGGTTTGCCTTGACCTTGTACAATATGCCTCATAGAATAATGACTCATATAATGTGTGTCGAATTTAATTACAAGTTCTTGTCAATATAATTAACTTATGTAAACAGTAAAAGATTTAATATTAACTGTATTCAATATTTGTGTTGGAAATGTTTACTTAAATTGAAAAATTCATTAAGTGCACTTTTTGTTCTTAATTATGCAAAACAATACTTAAATTAAAGAATGTAAAGAAAGTGATAAATTTCGGTATTCGTAAACATTATTTTAAGTCATATAAAGAAATTTAGAGCCATCTAAAAGCATTGATAAGTAGGCTCTACCATAGACACATGATTCAGGTATATAAACAGATTAATATATTTTTCTTGCACTTAGTGCCTGCCAGTCAATAATCAACAATGTCAGTACTGAAGTATTAGTCCTGCTGTTCTTTTGTACTCTGAAGCTCATACAACAATAGCATACCTCTGAAGGGTTTGGAGATCTATAACACTTTCGTATATTATTAAAATCATCATTTATGTATTTTCTCCGATATAGGAACACTAGTTTAGAATTTCAAAGATATGCTTTATTGAAGTTGCAACTTACTTTGCATTCATAATGAAACTGAGTACACAATATTACAATAAGAAATTGGTGAATTTATAAGTCATATAACTGGCTCGATCATAACATGGAATTTACAGGTACTAATTACAGTTGATTTTTTAAACTTTTAAGTGGTCCTAAGTTGCTCCTAAATCAAGTAAATGTTTATACATTTTAATTAAGACAAACAAGAAAACAATTTAATTAAGACATTGCAAACTTTATAGTTTGCAATGTCTTAATTAAATTGTTTCATGCTAATCATTCTTTGTGTTCATAGGCTTTGCTTTAGTATCCAAATTCATTAAAATGTCCTCTTGCAAGATTTGAACATATAGTTCTGTCTATTCATGGTAGACCTAGTATAAACAGCTGATGGAAGATGTTGATGATATGAACTATTTATTGTCAATTATTAACAAATTTTACAGAGTTAACAAATTACTCAGTGCTCTGAAAATATATTTTTTTATTGATGCATCAGGTTGCTTATGTGGCAGGCAGAAAGCACCAAGTGGAAATATTACAAGATATTTTCCGTAATATTATAAAACTACATAAGACATGTTCTTAAATGAAATTTATGATGGTTTTGCATAAATTGTCATCACTGATAATTTATGTAGATTATTTTTGGCAAACATGTACATACATAATTTATATGTTTATCATTTTACCTACAATTTTGATAAAGTGTAAAATTAATATCCTCTTTATTTTTATTTCAATCTATAAAATATCTCTTAAAATGTTATATCCTATGTTTTAGAAAAGCAATGAAACAAAGTGCACACTAACAGGGATCACTAAACTTTAATCTTGTTACCTCTACCCTAACTGCTTGGTATGGATTTCTGGATTTAATTCCATTACCTGTGTACTTCAAGTCTGTTTATATTTAAATGTGTGATAGTACTAAATGTTTGTTAAAGGACTATATTACAGAATAACTCTTAATAACTAATATTTTTTTTTAAATAGTACTCTTATATTAAATGTCAATTGCAGCTAAAGGTGTGGCCTTTGGCTGCAATGCCCATTTAATGCCTATATAAAATTTTTAGACTAATAAAATTCTCCTATGAGACTAGATTTCTATATTGTCAGTATTCTAATAATTGATGGTGATATCAGTTGATGGAAAGAAATGATTGAGTTTATAATGTGGAACATAAATTGCCCATTTACTTACTTCAAAAACTTGAGCTTAATTTGAAATCAGTAAGTTATTTAATGATAATGGAATTTTTCACAGCTTTGTTATTAGAAGCAAATTTCTCAATTAATTTTGTTAATTTTGAAGTCTCCACAGTAGGTAGTCTGTTGTCTGTGTAATTGATAAGGTTCACGTTTTTTTATTGTGCAAAACATACAATCTTATCATAATTTAAAACTCAATTGACCTTGTGAAAAATGTCATTCTTTCATTTCCTGTACTTATCTTAAATGTTAGCATAATACCATTACAACGCAAAGAGACATACTTTTAACTTTTACATATGTGTCACTAGGGAATATTTTCAAACACATAAATAATAGATTATGAAGAAAAATATTGAATGAAAATATTTATTCTTCTGATGTGGAAATTGGTCATGTTTTATGTTATACCCATGTGTCTAGCAAAATTATAGTATTCAGTACAGTGGAGGCTGTATGTTTTATTCCTACATACATACTGCAAGTATAACCTTAGTTTTACTTACAAGTATTAAGTTAAGGGAAACACTAAGCTCTCATATCAAATAGCTATGGTGCTATTATTATATATAGGGGAACAGTGTGTGCACTTAGTCTAGAAACTGCATTGTGTTATATGATATGAAGAATGTAGTACATCCAATATAATGTCATTATAATCTCATTCTGAGAGGAGACATACATTGATCACTGGAATAATAAATGGATTGGAAAAAAAAATTCATTAATAACTGACAAACATGCAGTCTTATTCCCACAGTTTGTTTAAAGTTAGTTGTAGATATATAACACTTAAAAATAGTAATATGTGAAAGTATACTTTCTAGTTATATTTGAAAATATTAGGATAACAAGGTGATGTTTCGTGTAAAAACGTAACATCATGCCTATAATCCCCGAAGGGGTAAGCAGAGTATATTGGCATGGTTGACCAGTTACATTTACATCCCATGGATATGAGATACCGCAATCGCAGATACAGACTGAGTCACTACTAGAAATTCTGAATTATAAAAATCCAATTGTATCCAACCCGGGATTTGAACCCAGGACCTCCCAATCGGCAGTCCCGATTGTTAGGTCCTGGATCCTGGGTAAAGTTGGCGTATAGGAATGGTGTTTACACGAGAAATATTTTGTTCATATTTTAATGCCTTTAAGAACATTACAGTGACTCTTGAGTTGCATTTTCAATATTATGGATATTGTGTTACAAATCAAGTAAGGTCACGAGGTTCTTATTAGTATTATGTGATGGTAATATAATCAATTGATTTCACCTGTAACAGCAGATGAATATGGGTGGGTAACATATCCTATCTTCAGGCTCTAAACAATGGTAGGTTGATCATGTGTAACACCTTACCCCGAATTACTAGACCCAATATGACAAAATATATATTCAATTCGTTGTTACATGAAACCTGTTGTTGGTGACAGAAAAAACTAAAGCATAGGTATTAATGTAAAAAAAGTATCAGCCACTAAACCACAGTCAGCTAATACAATATTATTTCACTGTCCAATGCCTACTTTGCATGTTTTTCTGACATTTATGATTATAATAAGAATAATACATTAGATTTCTTCTAAATGAAAATAGTAAAAATATAATCAGAATAATAGGACATGCAATGATAAAAATCTAAGGTTATAGACAAAAGTAAGCAGTTCAATTTAAACTGACGTGAGGTTGGAGCCTGGTGAGGTATTGATCTTCATATGTCATAGTCGCTTCCAGTAGAATAAGGGAGTTGACATTGTTACCATTTGATGTCAGATTCGTACGAACCTGGACAGTGGCTAATAAGAAGTAATATTTTTCTGAGTTACAAATGAACTAAGAAAGATTATATTCATTCAAATATTGTAATACTGGTCACTTGACAAAGAATATGTAATGATTAGGCACTTATTGTTTCTTGAATACGTAAGTTTTCATTGATGCTTTATGTACATCAACTCCAATCCTTTTAATTGATCCAAGTCACTGGTTAGCGATCACGTCTCGGATTGAGAATGATTGAGGCCATAGTCTGACGTTCCCTTCTTATGTTCTACTGTTTGTCGGTCTCCTCGGTGATGTTTACGTTAACCAAGTACAGTAGTGCTGACTTGCGTGCCTCGTAGACCTAGTGATTGC
>DWEC01001095.1:0-14224 GCA_018245735.1 Microceris miodesmiata
CACTAGGTTCACCGGTTTGAAATCTTGTGTTTTCTAGTCCAAAAAAACATGAAAAATACCAATTTATTGCTAAGAAAACACTAAGAGAAATATGAAATATTACGGAATGTAGTGCCTCCGAATGTAGCATTTAGCCATGGTCCTTTTAAGAGTGTTATTTATTTCCACGTGAACGCTTTTACATTACATATAAGTATGTACTGGGTTAAAACATAAAAAACTATATTTTCTTGTAAATGTTTCTAGAAACATCTAGAAAGATCTTAAAAAGCATCTCTAGGAATATCCATGTTTTTATTATATACATAGAGGAAGTTAACAGTTAATACATCTTACTTGTGGGTGCACGGATGCAGATTACATTGTTTTTATGAAAATATTGTATAATTAAAATATAAAAATATTGATAAATTAAAACTAAAAAAAATGTTTTCCGGTACCGGGAATCGAACCCGAGCCTCTTGGGTGAGAACCAAGTATCCTAGCCACTAGACCATACCGGACTATACATGAAGCCTCGTAAATTGCTGTAATAAGGTACTATTGTAACACACACTTGATTAAAAAACTAGCTATTTTTAATAAAAAAATTAAAATAAAAATATCCGTAAACTTATCCACGATGCACTTTTACATAATGTCGTTAACTAAAGTTGTTTGTGATCAGTTTAATGTTTTAAAACACAGCTAAGAGAAGTATTGTTAATCATTTGCTGCAGTAACTGCTGATGAGCAGCAGAAAATTGTTTTTATGCCCCGCTTAAACTATTTTGTACACTTTGCTAGGAACCGATTGGGACCATGTAAAATTTGAATTAGATCATGTGTCACTACACATGCCACTGCAATATCTGTACAATGCATACTTTCAAAACACATTAATTGCTTGGTATAAGTATATTATATATTACCTCACCGTCACCATCATCAGCTATCTAGGTCCACTGCTAGACATAGACCTCCCACGATGAGCGCCATCGCTGTCCTCGGCTTGTCTGCATCCAGCATCTGCCTGCAACCTTTCGCAGATCGTCATCCCACCGGACCGGAGGGCGTCCTACACTACGTTTACCGAGCCACGTTCTCCATTTCTGAACACATACGAGTATATCATACTATATATTGTTCATACAACAAGGATTTAAATAGTGTCCCGATATGTACTGAAAGTGTAAAATTATCTCACTATAAATTTCCAATACAATGAAGCGATGGAAATGCTATTACTTAGTAGAAAAATAAAACTACTTTTACCAGCGACACAATTTGTACTCCTTCAAATAACGTATTTCACTATGCTATGGCCCAATAATAATAAAACAAAAAATCTTTGGTACACTTTACCCCTGTAATGGGGACAAAATAATCCTGGATCAAAACCTTAAATTTGTCAGCCTATCAACCATCCCTCACTCTACTAGAGGAATATATTGACGTACTCCCACCCCGCATATTACAGGCTTAAGTGTACATTGAAATAGCCGAATCCCTCGTTGTATCTGTGCACAGTGTCGGGCAACTGGCGATGAAAGATAAAATATACAGTGATAAGCAGTACGTAGCAATGAA
Organism: Microceris miodesmiata; assembly: GCA_018245735.1. NCBI lineage: Eukaryota > Metazoa > Arthropoda > Insecta > Lepidoptera > Hesperiidae > Microceris > Microceris miodesmiata. Next base: position 1,570 of record DWEC01001095.1, read on the forward strand.
ACGCTTAGAGAGGTTCTTACTACTCGATAATAATAATAATAAGAGACTTGGGTAAAATATGTTAGGAATTTCTCTAATGTTCCCAAAAATATAATGAAACAAAATTTTAATGGCTACATGATTTTGTAGCCATTAAAATGTAGCCATAGAAATTTGGTTGTATAATTATACAACCAAATTTTTATCCAAAATATCGATTTCCAAATTATGAACCTACGCTCACCGAAACTGATGAGTAATATCCAGTTAGATATTTATACTCAACGAACATATTTTCTTACTTGTTGAAATTATTCATCCTGCAATAATCGACATTCTAGAACATTCTACAGATAAATTAATGAATCAATTTTTAAACCCGATTCATTAGCCTTGTGAAATCATCTACTAGTTAAACAGACTCGCTTAAGCTCATACAAGTGGTTTAGCAAATTTAACCGAAGTACCTACGCACCTAAAGCCAAACTACAGTCTATCATAGTTAACCGTAGAACCACCAGGGAGGGTTTAAGTCGTAAGGGAACGTCGTCGTTAGTTAACTCAATTGGTCCACTCAACGTTGGCAATGAATGGTGAATTTTGATGACCAATAGAGATTAGATGAGCAAATATTAGTTATAAAGGATTTTGCCGCATCTGCAATGGAACTTCAGTATGTAAAATAAGTAGACCGTCACGAACGGTATTTTTCCCGTACGTTCGTTAGTGATATTGACCGTTAAGTCTTTATATATCGGTTCAAATCTCATACTGTTTCGTACATATGTGTACTAATTTGTATATTCATAACTTAAGATTGAGAAACATGTTAGATGTTTGGTACGTTATAACACTTAGTAATTTTATGATCACTTGATAATTTGATTACTCAATGATTTGTTTATCTCATAAAATTACTTGAGCATTTGATCGTTATGTTACGTAATCATTTGATCATTTGAATGATCACTTATCATCAAGTAGTTTCCATTTTCTATACCAACTGCTTCGGTTTTACTAGTCTTCGGTTTTACTAGTCTTCGGTTGTAATGCTTAATATATTCGATCATAAAGTCTTTTCTCGCTCAAATACAAATTCCAATATCTTTATGAAACCCACGTTGGAGCACTTTGTCGTCCTTAAACGTAAAATCCGTTATTCTCCCGCACAATATAGCGGTACGTTCAACAACTCCTTCAACATTGAGGCATCGCTTCTCCGGAACCTGAGGTAATTGGAAAGCGTTCACCGAGAGTTTGTTCATGAAACTAATCTCCAGGTCCTATATGCATTATGAAAATATAATTATATGTACATCGGTATGTCTGTATATATGTATATATAAATACATATGTATATATAAATACATATGTATATATAAATACATATGTATATATAAATACATATGTATATATACTTACACACACACACACAGAGTGAGAGACATACACACACACCACACACGCATACACACACACACACGCACGTACGCACTCTCACAACACGCGCACGCACATACACACGCACGCACACACATATATGTATGTATGTATAAGTGTTTTTCATAGGAATATTATATGATGCTTCCATAATCATAGTAATAATTATTACGCATTTAATCTTCCTGTGTTGATCAAGGTCGCCTTCCCGTATAAAAAGGCATGTTAACTAAGTATGATTTGGCAGACGTTACACGCGTTGGAGAATGAAACGTTGAAGTGCACAGGTACCCTCACGCTACTTACCTTTACTGTTACGGCAAATGATATTTAAACGTAAATCCCACATAACTTTGTAATGAAATAAGTGCGTGTTGGGGCTTAAATCTAAAACTCTTGATTAGAAGACTGAATTTTAAATGACTTAGTTATTTCTGGTGGTCATACATACATATTTTTTTTAGTATTCATCAGTTACTTATACGAGTCTGCGACGCCGAAAATTGTCCACTGTCATTATACTGGAATCTCTCTAAATGTGGTCTTACTAATAACGTTAAGTATACAAATATTTGTATAGTGTATATTTAAAAATAATAACAAACTGGCAATAGGCTCACCATCTATTCCATGGGACTTAAACGTAACTGATAAAACCTGGGAGTGTACTACATTCATCTGCCTACCCCTTCAGGGATTACAGGCATGATGTTACGATTTTATAATAGAATTGAAAGAGACGAAATAAATGAGACGTATAAAATTATATTTTTATGAGCATGGCGAATACACATGTGAGAGCTGCGACCCCATTCCCCCACGGACGTTTGCGTTTGTATTACTTAAAAGGCAAATTAGGAATGGAAGGTTGGAGCGCCATTATTTCTGGCCAGCGAATTGCCTCATGTACATTATGCCGGATAACCATAATCCTAAATCACTAAGGGCATAACTTAAGGGAAAGAATGGTGGCTACCCGTTTGCCAAATTAGCTGGTACCGCGCGAGAGTGAGTGAACGTTGGGTACTTGTTAGATAAAAAGCGAGTAACGAGATGTTCTAAGTTCTAACAGATTAAAGTCATAATCATCGTCATCGGTCTGTCAAAGTCACAGGCGGACATGAGTCTCATCAGAGGATTTTTTCCCATAATCCACACGCTAGGCATTCAGGTTGGGGATCCTACACCACGGCTTCGGCTGCCGCCTGTTGGTAGCCAGGATATGTAGCCGTGCCTGGACATGCTGCCCTATGCTGCAATCTGGCAGCGCTGGGGTTAGTCGCCTGTTACGATACCCTAGTATCCCTGTCAGGGTGGGGAAAAAATACATTTCCCGACCCTATGTATGTCCCGCACTTTAAAGTGAACTATAATAATTATATTTTGTGCAGGTTCGTTATGCAACTTAGTTATGGTTCTATATTTGAGAGCGTATATTACTTACATTTAGGGACGTTAAAGAGTAGTTATCTTTTATTTACAGTCGAAATGACTTAAAAATATATTCTCGAACTTTCCAGGTGTATAATGTCTATCAACCTGCATTTGGACTGGCATCCAGACTCATCCTTCTCATTTTGAGAAGTATCTAGCAGTGAAACAATGTATTGATGATGATACTAATGTAATGAAATCGCTATAGGAAACAAGTGCTTTATGTTATGGTGACCACAATCCATAGACTTCTACATCTAATTCACCATGAGATAAGTAACTTACTAAGATAAGTACCTACTAGTGTCGTTTTTCCTAAGAACAAAACTAATATACATTATGTCCTGGATCTGTCGGCGTAAATACTTGGAACCTGTTATTCAGACAAAATAAATAAATTTAAGGAATTTTAGCTTTAGTTATTAGTTATTAATAATAAGGCTCCAAGGAATGGCAATCTGTTTATCATATAACATAAAAAATAACAATAAACCCTTTTTTTCACTTATATACATACGCACATACATACATACATACACACATACAAATACACACACACTCACACACACACACATATATACACACATGCATACACACATCCACACACATACACACCTAAATACATACCTTCACAGAGTGCCAACTGTATCAAACCTTGTAGACCAGCCGTGCTCCTTCTATGTTCATCAATCTCTTTATACATGGACGCCGGTTATAAAAACTTCTATCATTCATGTTACACCAATTAATTAACATAAATAGCGTAGTACATCGCGTTTTATCTTATATTAGTCGTTTCTCAACGAGGAACGCTTAAGCCTTCAGGTGCGGACGGAGAAGAATTATGGACGTCGTAGTTCCATCCTTACTAACAATGTATGTTACAGGTAGTTTTAAGTGTTTAACCTAGGCGTTCCTGTTTAACATTGAATTTGAATGGAACCGACGTTCTTACTAAGTCGATGAACAAAATAAATAAACGAACTCTGAGTGAAAATTAATAAATAGATGACATATAAATGAATTCTTAAGTTTAAGTTATAGTAAATTTATAGTAAATTCGATAAAACAAGATTTCAATAGGAAATATTTTGACAATTTACGATTTAAGTCCCCTTACGGGGTCCATATTATGTTCACACAAGTACAACAGTTTAAACTTAATGTTTTGTTTTATTGCTGCTTGACGCTGCTTGCATAATTTATAGAATACAACAAAATATTTTAAGCGTATACGTAACATCACGTCTGTAATCCCCGAAGGGGTAGGCAGAGGAATTGGAACCTATTGCCTAGGAGGAACCTAGGAGGATTGTGAACCTATTGCCATGCAGTATAGCATGAATATTATGTGTGTGTATTTATGCGTGTGAAAGTTTGCAAGTGTGCGTACTTAGGTACACATGTAATTATGTATATATATTTGTTTATCCATCTATTTTTCCACATCATTTATACATTCTTTGGTGTTTTGGAAGATAATTTACTTCAGAGATAACCAATACTTACTTTCACAATTTGTTTGGTGAATGTATAAAAATAGTACATACAAAATAATTGAATAATAGTCACAATAACTAGCAAACCGCTAGCAATAACAAAATATCAATGTATTCTAAACAAAATATACACCATGCACAGTCAAACAATGCATCGATAGGTCGCGGGCCGAAGCACCAATATTAACGAGGTTACAACCATTTGTTATCGTTCGAAATATCATTCCCGGCAGATGTTCCCGTTGTGCTGTAAACCGTGTTAATTGATGATCGAGTGTATACCGATACTGCGTAGCTGTGAATATCGGATAACAAATAGATTCTTTGTTGACGTCGTGGTGAAATTTACTTTCTTGCTTGTGGTAGAAAGTACGCTAACATTTGCAGATAGTTATTTATTACTACGCCATTTTAAATTGAATATACAAAATCTATCTTGTATAGAGGTAATAAATCTATAAATAAGAATGTTAAACGTAAATTTATAACCTATGCAGTGGCCCTTTTGTTTATTGGTGACCTGACTGCTGAGTCGGCGTTGTTAGTTTGATTTCATACAACACAAATATTTATGTGATATCGCGAGTACTATTCCACTGTATATAATTAACTAAGTATTAACTATTTGTAAATTTACATGTTTAGTTTTACCTGATCCTGATCAGAGGGTCGCACTAGAAATTATTCCAACTTAACATGTAAATACTTTTAACGATACGCACTGTATTGTTTACTTTTTCGTCATCAAATATGGCTTTTAAAATGCTAAAGGAAATATTTCACTCGAAACTTTTACGTTCTGAAACAATATAGGTATCACAGGAAGCTAAAGTTATCTTAGTATTTGGTCTCACGAGAACGCCGGTATAATAATAAAGGTTTGAGGTATTTGCTGAAGGATGAAGAGGCACGATATTTTACGAGCGAAGGTGTACACAGGACGTAACGTCATTCGACGTTGTTGGATTATATCGCAATACAATATAATGTCTTATAATTCGCAGTAGGAAGTATAATACAATTCTCTTAAATGAAAAGATAAGAAAAAGAGCGAAGTCAGTAAATAAAATCTACATAATTTCTTTATGATTTATTTACTAAACTCTACCTAAACGTTAAATCGCAAGGCAGTACTTTACCCGTCGAGCTAACGGTATTCCACGTAAATACATTGAAAGTAAATAGAAAGTTGCTAGAACTAATAAAAATACCAGGAAAATGAACGTGAGCTACAAAACATTCCTGCCATAACGAGAACGGTGTAGACAAAGTCGATCTAACCCGAACTGGAGGGCCGATGGATGCCGCGATATTTTTTTATTACACGACCACACAAGTATTCGGCCTATATACGAATAAATATGCACTACAAGAACTACGCTTCGTGTCATTCTGACGGTCTGTCATGTTTATATTGAACGTTACGTAAAATTTTATCATGGCGGTATTCAATGCAATGCCATGATCTTTCATGTTAGCATACTTTTCTGTATTTTTTTCTTATGTTAAAGAAAAACCCAAAAAGCTTTGCAGATAGTTCAATGCGGCAAATGTTAAAAAATATTCGTCTTCCTTCTCTGTGAGTACACGTTATCACAGTTTTATCAAAATCGTTACAGCCCATTGACTTTTATATCCAACTTCAAGTAAGACTGGAATCATAAGTGAAAATATTCGAAGCTGTTCTATATTTTTCTAGTATGAAGTGTTATTTGTAAGTTTTTTTAATGTTACCATTATATCCATAGTGCTTGTGAGCTGTTATACCACATTCACACTCTTCATATCACAATCTTTTGAATGTAAATACCGCACAAACATACCTATCATAATAATATTTTTTCAAGTTTACCCTATTTTAATTAGATTTATATTTAATAAGTCAAATATACAAATATTTCTCATATACTCTTATGCTTTTTTCCCTAGATAGAGATATTAAGGCACTCGCTACTTTCTGCCTAACCGATGAGGGATCTAGCATGGTGATAAAGTAGGCGCTTAGCTTATAACATGCAATACGTGATAAAACGTGGCAAGGGCATCTGGTTTCTTTCCAATTAAGAAACCATACGTTACTAATTGAATTCTACAAACGCCTGTTGACGAACTTGCGAGACGACCAGTGGCGTGTCGAGGGACATTAATTTGTAGGACGACATTCGTGGGGCAAAGTTGTTTCTGTATTGAAAGTTCGTGTATTGCACGCAAGTTATTTCAGGTGCAATTTTTTGTATCTGACGTTTTATCTGTATTAATATAGTACATGCGAAAGTAACAATGCAGTCTGTCTGTTGGGTTTCCATTTCGAAACGATTTTATGGAATTTTTAAATGTTACAATTGCTTTGGGGATACTAATGATAAAATCTGCGAAAGGGCTGGTATTTACATCTGTAACAACTACGGAAATTATGAGCGTTTTCGTTCAAATGAAATCGCTTAAAATATAACCTTAAAATCATACAACTCACATTTAAAATTACAAATTGGCAATTTCTCCGTTGTTCAAATAGTACAAAAAATGTAGGATTCAGGCATGTTTTCATGAAATGGAGGGATATGTTTTATTCAACAATTTTTTTCTGTTTCTAACAAAACGTCAGAAAAACGTCAGTCCCTACAAAAAGGGTTTCAAAATCCCCACATTTGAGTTCAATAAAAGGGTAAAGCGTACTTGTTAATAGCGACTTTTGACTTACATACTTTTACTTACTTTAATACAACGTACGAATTTAAATTTTAATTATAAGTATGACTGAAACTGTTTTTACATCCCACGGCTAAGCAGGAGACTCTTGATGAGACTGTTTGATACTTATAAGTAGGTGGTACATATTGTTAACTTATCCTTTTTGAAGTCAAATTGATCATGTCACAAGTTGCATCACTCGAGAAACGATCACGGATATGGAGGCCGAGATACCTACGTAAAATACTCGCTTTTCTCGTCTGTGAACGATATGGATTGCAGAGGAAGAATATGCTTCACTGTCCTACTTCTTCAAGAACAATAGTCAAGCCTTTTCGCCTGGGAAAACACTAGAACAAAAGTAGAGCTTACATAATTGACCCAAGTTTTTCCTAATACTTCAAGAGCTAATAGTCAAGGTGTATTCTCATTGAAAACTGAAACTTTAGTCAGTACCCAAATACAAAAGAGAAAAAAATGGTGGTAAATAATGTCTAATAGTCTTCATTGATAATAACAACAGCTTGGAATATTGGAATGGACGCAAAATATACTTTTAGAAATCATTTTACCATTGAAAATAATATTTAGTGTTTAACCTAGCCGTGTCGTGGCGGAGAAGGAATACATACCCGATTCCATGCCTCGGTGCAGGGCGATGTAACAGCCGACTACATCCGGCGATGGCTGATAGCGGAAAGGCGCAGTCTACCTAAGCACGGCGCTGGTTGTATACGGGCAGCAGTTTAAGCGGCTATGAGCAAAAATGCTTCAGGGACTCTGGATCTCGCAGTATTCTTAGACGAGATGATGATGTGAAATTAATTTTTTTTGGCAGTAACCTAAAAATTGTGAAATATCTGCCACAGATACTTTAAATTAAATGAAGTAAAACATTTATTTTGTTGTTTATATTCAAATTGTCAATGTCAAACACTATGGTCTGTGGTTAAAATGTACCACAGAGTGGAGAGATTTATATAGGCATACAATTTCCACGATGAGGCTTAAAAATTTACGACTCACGGTCGAATTAGACCACTGCTCGACCACTGGTATAATTAAATGTAGAATTATTCAAACCCAACGTGTAAATCCCGAACGGGCGGGTTGCGAAAAACTATCAACCAGTTAATCCCTACTGTGTTGTTAAACGAAATTGCTTCTCTAAATAAATTGCTTTGTTGTTTTAATACGCGGATATAGTAAACAAGTTAAATACACATTTTAAATATACGAATGTCATCATCTGCAGTATTTTTTATCATTCGATCGTTGAAAATTTCAGCCGTTCAAAGAAATTGTTTTGCCCTGTATGATATAATTATTTTAGTATTAAACTATTCTGAAAGTGTGCTGACAAGAATTTCGTTTGTTTTTCCTCACAAATCACAAGGTAAATAATTAAACATTCTGACTTTATAATAAAGTTTTAATTTTACAAACGATTGGGACAAACTCGTCCGCTATCTACATTTGGACATTAATTATAGTTTCGAACAAACAGTTTCTACTCAGTATCGTAGTTCAGATACTGACCGCCCATGGCGAGATTTGAAATTTTGCGCTCTCTCGAAACTTTTGGTAATTAGTTACTTACTAGAAGGAGGTTGCCGTTATCGTGTCGCGCACACTCCCGCCCGCACTTACACTCATACTCACACGTACACGAACACGCACGCACACGAACACGTACGCACACGCACACACCTACACACACGCACATACACACGCACGCACGCCCCTCGCACGCACACCCGCGCACGCACATACACGCACGTTCTCACACGCACGTTCGCACATATGCACGCACACGATGTGCTACGTGAGCTATGCATGCAAATTCTATTCATTTATGAATAGATCATAAATTAACGGCGCATATTCCTAAAGGATCATAAAAGTATATAGTATTTATTATTGCACATAACTGTTATATAAATTTGTTAAAGGAATATTTATAGCGCTATTAAGTGCATGTTAAGTTAAGCTTATTTTAAAATTATGTGAAAGCATCTAATTTCTTTATGCGTCGCACTTTAATGTAGACTCGAACAAGCGGCCTTAAGGATCTTTCAACATCCACCTTTACAGCTAGCCCCGGTCGAAAATGGTACTGCACACGCTATGATATACGATTACAAAATTTGTTGTAAGGACAGACAGATCTCAAAGAAATACATAATAGAATTTCAGTAAAATCTCTATCTGTCTTTAATTTACCTAAGCAGTGGCATATACATATATTATTTCAATTCTAATTAAACTATTAATAAATGGAAAATAATCTTATTAATGTTATATTTAATACTAACGTTTTTACATTCTTTCAAAAATACAATTTTGCCTCTACTTTCATGTATCCATTTCTATATTCATAATTTACTTGCGTATTACGTTTAAGTACAGCAGAATAGGTATTATTCCTGAGATAAGCCTATTTAAGAAGCTTACCTAGATACTGAGCCAACCAAGAGACACCTGAGTCTGCCCGTTGAGCAAGCGTTAGAAGAAATGATGGGTACTAAGTTATAATATCTTAAATTATACTTAGGTTCTATTGAATTATTTTTTGTAAAATAGTAGTTTTATAATTAGTATTCGAATTTTAAAAAAATTAAATTTTGGCTAGTATATATAGTTGGTTTGCTTCCTAATAGATGACAGTAATAAAAAAATTTGGTTGTATCTGATACACGAACCTATTGCCTTAGTATACTACAGGTATTCTAAACGAGGTAGAAATTTGCTTTCAAAAGTACATATTATGTAAATATTGTCCTGGCCACCATTTTGTTATACTTACAAAAAAGTTTACAACAATCGAATGAAATGCAAGTTGTTCGATTTGAACTCACTTTACATTGATTTATACAATAAACCTGACGATGTAAAGTACGCACCTATATTATAACCAAGCGTGTCATTCTGCGGACTTTACAATAGGACAATCAAATTCCTAAAATATGTCCCAAGCGAAAGATTCCAATGTATCGTACCTTTTGTTTGGGAAACGCTAGAATTATAACATTTCCTTATTTGTACTATAGCCATGTTATAATAGCTGTTTCAAAGATCGAAATTAAATTTGCATTTTTATATATACAATAATTTTTCATTAAGTTTTTTTATCACCCATTGTCCGGTTATGTTATAAGAAATATAAACTGTTATGAATAAATAAAAAAAACGAACGAAAATGTAATTCATTTTAACGATCCTCAATTGATCTTTTATTAAACTGACATTACGTTTTTACATTTACTTTAAGATTAAATAAATTAAAACAGGTAAATGACAATAGCTAAAAGCGTTTCAATTATTTTTCAACCTTACTAACGTATTTATCACTGACTTTAAAATTGAGTGGGCGTAACTAATTTAGAAATATCGCATACTTTTGTGTACTCAAAAGCTAGATACAGGCCCACACAGCGAAATATAATTTCAGTTTGTTCTAAGAATATTTAAACCTTAATTAACATATTCTGTTTAATAAACCTAACATAACGCCTGTAATCCCCGAAGGGGTACATCGAGGGGTTTAATACACTCCCATGTTTCAGCAGTTACGTTTAAGTCTATCTGACCTAAGTATACCTGACCAATCTCAGCACCATTCGCTTATAGTACGAATAAGACCAGCTATCTGTTACTCTCTCCCCATCAATGACATCGACAATAGATTGTTTTCTGACACACAGTTTACTTTTCAAATACAGCTATGACACTATGACTAAATTTAACCTATTACTAGTTACTAGCATTGCAACAACGTTAATTCGAAACTACCATTAATTTGCATAATGCTTGTGACAGTTTGAAATACAGTCCTATCAGTTAATAGAAACAAAGCGATGACGTGTATAATTGTGTGTAAGTAAATTACGCATCTGGTGCCCCCATTGCAGCAGTATTGTGTGTAAATGACGTTACAATCCTTACACAAATGTGTAGCGGAAATTAATATCTATTATCTTCACGCGTGTATTATCCCACGCGACAGGCTGATAGGTCGAGTACACTCCCACGATCCACCTGATCAATGTAACGTCCCATTTTATAAAGGAAATTATGAAAGCACTTGAAGTTTAACACACGAGTATATACATGTTTCTTGAATTGTGTTCTATCTTGGAAACACTTATTTGAAAAGCTTTGTTAGAACACGTGTAGCTTACATAGACGTTGAACATACTTAAATATGAAAAGCTAAAATTACACTCTGATAATTAAAAAGCAATGATAAATCAAACAATTTAATAGTACATCATATTTTGGTTTGAAAAGATACTACGTATTTCATTTGACAGTATCATATTTAAAAAAATCTTTAGAAAATTATCTAGAAATGATCAAAATCTAATATCTGATATCTTGTAGATAAGATCTAATATCTGATATCTTGTAGATAAGATCTAATATCTGATATCTTGTTATTGTTGCAATTCAATGCTACTAGATAATAAGATTCTTTTGTTTTAATTTTAAAACGATTCTCATACGATTGTATTTTTCATCTGTGAACTACTAATTTACCTTCTTCAGGTATCATTCTGTTCGTTATCAAAAGCACGATTTGGTCTCCTGTGATTGAAGAAAGAACTTTATAAAACAACTTGTAATAAATAGCAATTATTATAAATACCTTGTTAGACAAAAAATAATCGACCCATTATAACTCCACTGTTGGAATATGGGTCTCCTCTCATATTGAGAGGGTTAAGGCCATAGTCTGCCGCGCTGGCCAAGTGCGGCTTGGCAGACTTCAGACACCTTAGAATATTTTTTTTTAATTCTAACGTGTGCAGGTTTTCTTACGATCTTTTCCTTCATCGTTAGCAAGTGATATTGAAATTTAATAATATTTCATAAATAAGTTTTATGTAAATACCCAACAATTTGTACCCACCAACTAGGTTCCGTGACCATATACGCAAACTGGCTGGCAGTGATTGCATGCAAAGCTGAACATCGAGCTCAGTGGCGTGCTATTGTCTATGTCCAGCAGTTGACGATGACCTGACTGATAATGATGGTGATGATAATTTTTTTTTCCAACCCATTACAAATCCACTGTTGGAATACGGGTCTCCTCTCAAGATGATAATTAAGATTTGGTAATACTCAAACGGAATTTGAAAGAATATCACATATTCAAACCATAATCACTTTCATGTTCACTTCCCAAGCTGTAATTCCTCTGACGGACCTAATGCCATCTGTATTCAAATGACGAGAATGAAATCTAAGCTTCTGCGTTATACTCAAGTCGCACTTAGCGTCAAACGCTACCTACTCTTCGTTATACTTAGTCGAAGTTAGCCAAATCTTACAAAAAGCGTACATTCGTCAAGCCAGCCTACCGTAGTAACTCTAAATGATCTTGAAAATAATGTCTTAACATAATGTAAAGTCGCCGTAGTTCTATATTTATATAATAGTAAATTACTATGAAATTTTCTAATTTAGATTTTCTAGTAGTGGTTCGGAGTCTGGATATGCGCCCGATGCATGGCAATAGGCTCACCAGCAATTCCATAGTGGGACGTAAACGTAACCGGTGAAACGTAGGAGTGTTCTGCATTCCTCTGCCTACCTCTTCGGGGATT
>DWEC01001096.1:0-14222 GCA_018245735.1 Microceris miodesmiata
CGCCATCATTGCAATAAATTTTTAAGTCCTACTAATGAATACAAGACTCCAGCCGTAATGTGAGAGGTCTTGGCTTTATTATACCATTTTGAAAAAGGGCTAATTGGTAGAATGTATATGTGTAATTCAGATGTTTCCTTTCACAATTGTTATGAGTGGTTCTTAATCTAAAACACGCAGAAAAGATGGAGCTATGATCTACAGGTATAAACTTCAAAATTCCAAGAGCGACATGGAAATTTAAAACTCAAAGCAACTGCTGTTAAAAGATTTCGATTAAATATGTGTGAGTGGCAAAGTATTATACAGCTTCACATTAAAATGCAACATTTTAAAATATATTGTTGTGTACAAGGTATATCTTTAGGTCTAAATGTTGTCAAAAGATATGACTCATAAGGTTATGATATCATTAAATTATGATTCATAATTAATGATATTATCTCACTGCGTATTCTGACTTCTTGCAGATCGGGATCAAAGTACAAATGTCGGTGCAGTCATGATGTATTATATATATGGGACCGTTAAAAAAACATTAAACGGGATTTCTGTATTGAAAATTCTAAAATATATTATACAGTCGGTTGAACACTCTGTCTGATTGAAAGGATCCGAATGTATGTATGTACATATGTACGGGTGATAGTTACACAAATTTCAAATTTGATTTGTAAATTATACTTACTCTTTGTCATTGAAAGGAGACACCGATCTTTGGCGCGCCAATTGGTGCCAAGATGCCATTTCAGCAAATGGGTAAAGTTTGACGCGGCTGCCAAAAAATTTAAAAAATAATTCCTGATCTTCTTAGAAAATTAAGTGGCTGGTGGCTAATTTGGGTGGATTTTGCATTTATGTTTGTATTATTGTGATTGTTTCAAAAATATAATTAAATACATTAAAATCGGAATCTAACGTACAATTAAAAATGTAGAGTGAGTGGCTGGTGAAAGAATGATAAAAGAAGTATGCAATGTAAATTTTGATCGTTACAGAACAACTAACCGTACCTAAGAAGAGTAACACTAGCGTTGGCCAGGTTAGTTGTTTGTTGGTTGGTTATTATGTGTTGATATAACACATATAAATGGCACATATTTTGACCAAATTTGTTAGATACTGACTGATGGAGGAGCTAGAAGTCTACGAAATCGCTGTGCACTATGAAGAAAGCAATGAATGTGAAAGAAACATATCAGGTGTGTAAGGACAAAAATGTTTAGCATAGTTAATTAATGGTGTAATGAATGACACTTGGCGCGATGTTATAGTCGCAACACTGACCTGTTGCTTTCAGAAACGCAGCTTATTGTTGACCTGCGTTCCTCAGTAGTCGCACTGCGTGGCTGGAACGGCCGTGGGAAAGTTTCAGTCGAGCGACTGTAACAGAAATATGCATGAGATATGCTTATCCCCACACTTTCTTCAGAGGTATTTAAGGAACGCTCTAAAATGGATTTCTTGAGTTATATCATTAAAAGTTCTTCAAGACAGAAAACAGCAGTATGTTTCCTCTGATGTAGCAGATGTCCACACGCGACGGTACCCAATTGTCTCCAAGATGGCGTCTCGAAATTGGATATATAAAAGTCTGTTAGATAAGTTTTGACATGTTATGAAAGGTAGGTGTTGTAAGTTTTAAAAATATGCAGTGTACTTGGTCGAACTTTGTGGGCATAACCATTTAAATACTTGTTACATTGAAATTGGACATTTATTTATTTAACACATACCAACAGCATAGTATACACACAACACATGTAAAATATTATACACTGGAGTCTTATCAGATATACGTGTCAACTATAGGAACGTACAGCATTCACTTAGCAATAGAGTGACGTGTTATTGTTTACAATTTTGAAATAATAGAAAGAGGACTGCAGTATAATTTAAGTAAATGAGACCTTAATTTTTTCTTAAAAGATATAATAGAGTCATGAAAAATATCAATATCTTTAATGAAAGCGCATACTCCACATATCGTTTCCTACATTAATTGTCCTAAAATGCATGCAGATGCGTCCTAAAATGCATGCATGCAATGTCCTAAAATGCATTATACAATGTGGAAAATTACATTTTACATGTTTGGCTCCATAGTCTAGGGATGGCGTTTTAAGGAACGATTGTAGCATACGTATGGATTTATCATTTTATATACAAACCTTTAATTTTCATTAATATCGTATACCCAAATTGTGAACTGTGAAAGTATGACTATGTGTATGTTTTTGTTCTAAATATAAACGCATAAAAGGAATACTTATTTTTTAAAGAGATCATTACTATAACTAAAAGTTACATAGAATAGTGCTTGTCTCTTCAATGTTTGATAAACCTATTTGTTTGAAATAATTTTATAAAGGCTGCTGGAATAATGGTAAATAATTATTTTATTAAAAAGCTTTCAGGCTATCAATTGATTTTATAAGTGACTACAAATGTTGGTCTGGTTAATTTAGCAATAGATCACCCACATCACTTATTCTATCAAATAAATTACTCAGTTCACACGTCACCTAAGAACGAGCATATCATGATTCCAGTACTTATATTTTATGCTTATTACATACACAAATAACGTATTGTTTATAAAACGAATGCAAGATGTTCAAATAATGTACCCTAATACGTTGCATATATCATGCTTGATACCTATAAAGGATTAAACCTTAGTTATAAACGATATAGATACCAGCTACTGCAACTACAACGTTACTAAAGCGACAATAAGTAACATAACAACTACAGCTAACTTGGCTATGACTGGCATTATAATAAAAATATTAGCGGAAGCTTTTAAACTATTCAAATCAAACAAATATTCTACACTTTAAATCGTTATATATTATATATGCCATCCTAACTATTTTAATTCATAACAATAAGACGAGGATCGTAGGACGTCAGATAAATGGTACTCGTCGTTTCCCATTTTTTATCTTCTACTAATAATATTTTAGAAGAATAGAATACTGTAAGGTCCACAACCCTACCATCATCTATAACACACATATACTGAACGTTTCAAATAGTCCTGGGTTTCGCAAACTGGGAATTGAAGTATATAGAACGAATTTAATATTTTAGGTGTCTCATGAGTTACTCATAAGTATATTAAAACTAATTTAATGTCACAACAACATAAATATTTTTATTGTCAGTTTTACTTCTACTGACCCTTAACGGATATCTTTTAATAAGCAAAAGATAAAAGCCTTTGCTTATCTAAAAGGTTGGGCATTTGTTAACAACCGGTAGTAGGTAGTTTTGTTTTATTTAAAACATAGTGTGACATGCAACTTTTGTTGCTTATACTTAATAACTTTCTTTATTATAGGCCTTTTATCGTAACTGGATCTACGCGGTCCTAATATTTTAAGCCTAAACACAAAACATCTAAGACGTCGGAGGTAGAGGTCCTTTTTAATACAGCCTTCGATACAATTTTGTCATTAAAATAAACTTAAACAACAAAAATATTCTATAAAAAAACTTAAGAATGTAGACGATTCAAAAAAAATAAGGGTAAAATCAGGAAATTATCAGATCACGCTGTATATATAGGCAGTTAATATGTAGTATTATTGAATTATATTAAATAAATAATTAAAAGAATATATGTGAATATATATTTTTATTTATTTATTTATTTATAACATTTATAACATATGAATGAATATATAATAAATGGCGAAAGCAAATAATAATAACGTATTATTTTTGCCATAGCTTTTCATGCAACACCTGTTTTATCAATAATTTTCTGATATAATGTCGGATGGACATCGCAAATGACTTCCCGAGTCATTTGCGATGTCGTTATTCAGACGACTTAGTCGTTTATAGACATTCGCAAGATATAGTTAAACGCGGTGCGATTTTGTACATGGTTGGTATTCTGCTTTAGCTAATTGGACGGAGATTATCAAAAAGGATCCAACCAGCAATTTGACCGAAAATGAGTTAAGTATACCACTCGTCAAGGTCTATATTATTGATTAACAAAAACAATCCAAGTAAAATACGAATATTTTTAATTTTAAAATGACACTGGGTACCAACCCACATAATGGCGAATTCCTATTTTAATTCCGTAAAAACGATCCAATCTCCTTGGATCATATTGTAAAATGGTCAGTCTAAGAAACTGACCTAAAACTAAAATGTTAAAACGAATCCAAAGCACGTGGATCATTTTAAATTATAATATTTTACTTCAGATCAATGCAAAAGACAAATCACTAAAAAGATTCAGAACGCATGAATCGTTTTTGATAAATTATATTTTTACTTTAAACTATACACTAGTTAAATCACAAAAACGATCAATCACGAATCAAAAGAACAAAGAGAACAGGAATTTAATAAGTATGTGGCATTACAATCATACGAATCGCAACTTCTATTTATTGTGAATTGCGTAAAGGAAAGTTCAAAAAAGAGAACTTACACAGTTATTAAAGGAAATGTAAGAAAAAAAATAGACCAAGAGAGTACAAAAGAACTTATAGTATTAGCAATATTGAAGTTTGTAGAGATATGTTTGTCAATAACTTTCAAATTTCCCCTAAGAAAATTGATATATGTTTACGAAAGAATCGCGACGGTAAATTAATTAAAGACCAAAGAGGGTATTCTGTAGGTGGTTGGAATAAAACTTCAGAAGAGGATGTTGAGTTTGTTAAAAATATGATCAACTCCTTGCCCAAATATGAGTCTCATTACAGGCGAGAGCAAAGCAGTAGCTTTCAGTATTTAAAGTTAGGCATGACTATCCAAAAAATATACGAGCTATATTTAGAAAAATTTAATGAGGTTTATGGGAAAACAAAAGCTCCCGTGTCATTATCTAAGCTAAGAAATATATTTTATACAGACTTTAACTTACTTACTTAACTTACTTACTTAATACTTGTAGTAGATGTGACGCATTTAACAACAAAATTAAAACTAGTATTGGTGAAGAACAGGCAAAATTGAATGAAGAGAAAATAAAACACTTAAAGCGAGCTGAAGATTTAAGAAAGAATATGAAAAAAAAAGAAAAGCAGATTATATTTATGAAAACTCAAAACGAAGAACAGTTTCATGAATTGAATATAGAGAAGAAGATAAAAGGAAAATCTTTGGAGGTATCAGAAAAGGATTTCACTTTACTATGGCCAAATGGAAAAGAAATACCTCAGGCAAAATTAGACGATTTGAAGTCAATCTTTGACTATATACCTAAAGACTGCCTGGATTTCTATAAATCTTTAAGGGGCAATCCTAGTCTTCGTGACGATATCGATGGGTTTGGCGGTGAACCGGACTTTGGACAGGAAGCAGAGTAAATTAGTTTAAAGTTGTGTTTAAAAAGTATAATAATAAACAAATTCATGTTAGAAAGCTAGTTGTTTTATTAAGTAAATAAACGATTTAAGTGATAATTAGCTACTTTGAATCGTTTTTGCGAAATTAAATATTAGCTTAACATAATTGAAAATATATTTTATCATAAAAGATCCAAACACACATTTAGCTACATATCTCAAGAAATAAAACTAAACTCAATAAAACTTATTTGTAGGAAAAAAAATTAACATTTACACAAAAATATTTCTTTAAGAAACAATAAATGCAAACAAGTCTATTAAGGAGCAAACACAGGTTAAACTTCAATCTTCAATAACTCAAAAGCAAAATTTTGTGGGTTGGATCCTTTTTGATAATCTACGTCCATTTTATGTTACAAGAACGAAACATTAAAATTTTAAAGAAAAAAATATTACTTTGCTAATTGAAAAAACCGCTAAATTCTAGTATGTTATAACTTTAATAACTGTCCATTGAATGATATCGCGACATTGTTTTTTTTTTTCAATAAGGGTCGTGTCTGAGAAATAAAACTTAGAAGACTTAATTGAAACATATTCATTAATTTTTGTGTGATGTGCGCACGGCCGTTAACACCTATCATTTTAATTACAAATAGTTTCGAATTTAAGAAATGCTACGTGAAGTTAAAAATAACCATACAACTGTATATTCCCTGATGGGTATGCAGTTTAAAATTGAAGGTTTCACTGATGTTTTTGATAAGTGGTTCGAGAGTATCAGTTCACTTTTCAGCATGTGTTGTTGTATATATACGTTCAAAAAGACAAATAATTGCAATTGCAATTACTTAGTTTATGAAATTGGTACTTTCGGTTCATTTGCTGTTCTATAGGTACTATAAGTATAATCGCCATATCACTTTACGTTGCGGCAAACTGCCTGTGAAACATTTTATGTTTACTCCGAAGGAAAAACACCACAGAGCTTTTGTAGTTAAACGTACTTTATTATTAGATGCTTCGTACTGATACAACTAGTTAAATATGAATAGAATACACAATGAATTCGTTTATTTTAAGATGTACGCACATACATTTCTCACATAAACACGTATTTTTCATAAACACATATATTTTTCATATACTCTCATATTTTTTTCATAGCTCAACCAAAATCAGCGTGTACTTAATAATTTAATAATTGGATACATACCATTCGATTGTTCAAGCATTTTCATTAAACCTCGTGACATTTTAATTAATCAATTTTGAATGATTGCTGTGAAATTCATTTGGCCGGGCTCATTTAAATTTTCATTAAATAAATTGATGTCGCAAGGCACTTCATTATAAGGTACTTATATTACTCATTTTAATAAATTATATCACATCACTTAGATGCATGGTCTGCTAAGCTAATCAAGTTCGAGTTGATAAACTTCACCATAGACAAATATTACGGAGAACTTTAATGTTTATTGGTTTGTTTGCGAAGTGTTTCTTGACCGTTGCAGCGATATTTAAGCTTAAAACTCATATCATTCTATAATCCAAGAGATGCGCATTAGCGCTTTAACCCAGGATTCTCCGAATTTCAAACGAATTTTAAACCACTAGGCTGTCAAATAGTCTTACCTATACAATACTGATTAGTTAAATGAGTTTACTAGAAAACATTTACGTACATATTTACATATCCTCACGACAAGTATCTTACGGGATAGGTAGAATACCAAATATATCTTGACAGATCTGCCGCGCCTCTTTCACATTTATCAATCTCGATTCACTAGACATGAACATGAAACATAATGGTTTCTCTGTTTGCAGGTGATGAATTCGTGTACAGAGATACGTGGGGCGGCATCAGCCTCATGTTCGCCGCTAACCAAACAACAAAAACCCTTATGCCGAATACGACATACGTAAGTTGAACTACAATGATTGTTTCTCTCATATACCTTCGTAAAGCCGTAACGTAATAAGTAGTGAGATCACGATTTAGACCTAAGTATTCGTAATAGTTCATAATTTAATTAGAACTACGTTAAAATATTACTAATATAAGCAAATTAGCCTCAGTAGTTCGTAAAAATATAATTCTTTAAGTACTTTCTTATAATATCATTAATATACAAATGAAAATAGGATATTTATCACTGAGAACTATGTCACTTATTAAAATCACTGTCACAATTTTTAATTATTCATTGATGAAAGAAGACGCAAAATTCAAAGCAAAAACAAAACGTAAAATTGAAAACTGCGCTAACTAGTGTAGTGACTTGCAAATGTCATTAAAACTTATATCAAGATTTCGTTTCAACTTCGTCCATAGCTGTTTGTTTGTACCACCTTCCTCAGTCCTCGTTACCGCTTTGTCAAGTTTGTTACTAAGAAGTCAATTGTATTTGAGCACTGCGGAACTGAATCCTGCCAAGTAGAGAAGGAATGCAGTGCAACTTAATCTTGAACGCTACATGTTGGGCGCCAGTTTTTTAAAATGGTGCCCAACATGTAGCATATTTAACTTTGTTCGATTAATTGACAATCTTGAACTTGCCAGTATGCACAAAGCTTTCTACGATTGCTAAAATGCGGGCTGGCTATTTGATTCCTAGTACAAATAATTGTGTGATGACTGTAATGACCATTAATATTCGTTCTGTGTTCACAAGTAAAATTACGTATATAAGTGTCTTTAGAAATTTATGTAGGTAATTGGTTTAGATGTCAGGCTACAAAAGCATAAGCTGTATCTAGGTTATAAGCAAATTGCTGTGTATGTGATGTCCAAAAATGTTATTATTATTATTAAATATCCAGATTTCATCGACATTATCAGATAAACATTAACTCGGGCATATCATATTGTTTTATTTCATAACAAAGTGTTTTCAAAATGTATCGTAAATACAATTATACGAATAAATCCTAAATTTCGGTTTACTCTGTACTTGTACAACGCTATTTTTCCGCTATTTGTATAAACGCAATAACTGCAACAAAAGAGTAGTTTGGCTGCGCTAAAAGTAACAAATATATATATATATATATATATATATATATTAATAGTGACAAAGATTGAATTTGGGTATGAAATGATTTTTGGGAATTGCACTTGCATTTTATGTACGTACTTGATATAAACCTTAAAATTTAGTTTATTTATATTTATGTCTGTTTCCTTGTATGCTTATCACACAAAAACATAATGAAACTGTTCTAATAAAAGTTCACCTTGCGATAGCTCATTTGTGTAGTTAAAATATACGATAATTTTTATTTTTTATCCTCACTTCTACGGGAATAAGAACCGCAGAAAACAACTAGTATTATATGTAATTATGTTCTTTGTATTTTAAGCTTTTGTACTTTCCATGTCTAAATGATGATGAATGAAATGAAATGATGAATTGAAAGAAAAAAGTGATTATTCATACACTGTTCTCTTGTTAAAATCGGTGCACTATGAGGCTCTTTATTTACTATCGCTGACAATTCAATTTTATAACGCCGAACATGTGTCTGCTTACTCACATTGTAGTAGAACACACTAATACCAGTAACGATACTAGGTTGCTGAAATAACTGAAATGAAATTTCTGCAGTTGTCGGCTGTATTGTTGATATTCTTGGGCTGGAATTCCCAATTTTATACCGTCTTTATCGCTGATTTCACAAAAGCAATATACGAATTTTCCGCTTATAATAGCTTTCATGTTACAAAACAGTTTTGCAAAGCGAAATACGGGTTCACTCAGAAATTCTTGATCACAAAATAGATAGTACAGAATGTACTGGTTTATGTAAATCTACAAAGTCGTAAAAGGTATTTCTTAGTATTTTAATGACTATGATTTGAATATCAAGTTCAGTGTTGAAATTTTGGTTTCCTTAACAGTACATAGCGATGTGAACTGAGTAGTACACGAGTACATCAGGTCGTAATATATAAATATTAGATTACCTTTATGGAATATTAGTTACTAGTCTAGCATGCAAAGAACTTGTGTTTGACCATCGGCTGTTGAGTTAATTTTTTTATGTACCTAAAGTGAAAACATAGATTTATTAATAATTAACATACTAGCTCAATTTATATATCTGTTGCAAGTCTAAGTATTCATCATGGCAGGTCCTATCTATTCTATTCATCTAGGACTATTAGGTACTACTTGATTATTTACGTCTTGTTGACCACGTTTTCACTGGTTTCATTGGTATATTCGAAGAGACAACAAATTATTCTCTAAAGTTTATGCCGAACCTGAAATTTGAACGCCTTAGTATCCCTGAGGACTTTTCTCGCGTTTGTTTGCCTGTCTACATACATTTAAAAACGTATATTTTAAGGAATATGTTATTAGTATTTTAAAACTGTTAAGATATGATAACGCCGAGATTTTATGATATGATAAAGCAGAAAACATCGAGTGTCAATCGCCATCATTACAAAACTGACATGCTTCTTCAATGTCCATCCCTCTTTTAACACAATCACGTTGATTTCAGAGACCTCTGACACGGCCACAAACTATATATTATTTATTCTATTCAGTTATAGTTGTTTAGTCTGCCTTGCCCATTGTATTTATCTTTTATATTAATTTAAAGTGAATAATAGAAAGTCTGCAAACGTGTCCAAATTATAAACCAACAATAAAAAGGCGAACTAATTTAGTTTGTTTCAACAGCACAATTAATGGTGGCTGTCAGTATCTGACCTCTTCGACAAGATGAATGGGCTCGCCGAATTAATTATATTTAGTTAGAAGCAGCTTGTAGAGACCTACTGAATGAAAGATTAATAATGTACCTATAGACCTGTACCGATAAATATTAAATCATACTGAGTAACTCGTGATTCATTGATTCATCAACGGCGAGAAAGATTTCGGTAGTCAGGTACATCATTCTTAAAAAAAGAGTTATGAATCATACGAGTACATTTTTTTAATTGCACAACTTTGTACACAGAGAAAATCCCATAAGAAAATCCTATAAAACAGATTGTGTTCAATATATACAAATTTATGGAGGTGTTTTCAATTATTTTCATTTAAGTTTTACTTTAAACTGGGAGTGTACTACAATCCCCTGTTTAACTCTTCGAGGATCACAGGGGTGATTTTCTTATAACTTGCATTTTCATCATCATCATCATCAGCCTACATAACTATACAATTATATCAGCTTATATAACTTGCATATTAGAAAACAATAAGTGAGCGGCTAAGTTAGTCGGTGACGGTAACACAATCAGTAATAGGTTCCAGCCCTCCGACCTGTTCGACAAGATGGATTACCTTTTCAAATTAATTATATAAGTCAGCAACTAACATTGGCGGAGAGAAACGCTGTATTTCTAACGCCTTGATCGATTTACACGTTTATAAACCACATATATAAAAGCGTAGACAATTCTTAAGATGTTACTGTTTTAAATACTAGGTTGGTTGTATATAGCAAAGGACAATTAATATTATCATCACAAAATATGTACAAGTATACATTTTAAAATTTCATATTGTGATATCAAAAACTTATTATAAATTGAATAAATCCAATCCGTACAATCCCGATGTACTTTTACAATTCTACATTCGACATCGGTCTCCGTCGCTTCCTCGCTGCAATCGGGGGCTTATAATGTAGACCTCGTACAGGTCTGAAACTAATGGTGTCATCTTGAAAAACGTACGGGAGTTAAGCCGGTGCATATAATCATGTGTATAAACACTATCGAGTAATAGTAATAAATAGAAAAATTCTACATTCATGAATCATAATGTTACATTTACTATTTTTATACTAAACATGTAAATAGCAAGGTTATTTATTCGATGGTCCAAAGAAACCAAAAATGGTATAATTTATTGCGGTCACCATCTGCTCAGCGGCTCTACAACCTATAAGCCGGATATGGACATTTTGAGCTATTTTCAATGTAGTACATTATTCATGCTTTATCGCCGTTTAGAATATGAAATAGTTTGGTTTCCTACTGAGTAAACAATAGCATTAAATTCAATATGATTTTGATGCTACTTAGAATAGTTATTGTGTCAATTGTTTAGTGATTCTAACAGCTAAGCTAGAGGTTTTGGGTTCGATTTCTATCCAAGATAAATGTTTGTGTTATGGGCAGCACTGTTTCTTTAATGGCGATGTGTGAATTTTATCTTTGTAAGCACTTAGATGTATTTTGTTTATGTTGTAAACAGTGTATTTTGTTTATATTATAAACATTAATTAACACCACGTCTGTAAGCACCGAAGCTACGCCTTCGAGTATTGCACACTCCTACGTTTAACCAGTTACGTTTAAGTCCCATGGAATAGGTGGTTGGCCTATTATAATCGTTTGTACAAAATTCACCTCACTCTTTTTTGATTCCAAGGGATTCCATTCCAATATTGGATCTATAAAAACATTGCTGACGACAAATATGATTATTTTAATTTATTACATTACAATGATTTGAAAGTCCAATCCAAAATATACCCAATTTAATGTAGTATAGAATTAATATTTGCGTAAAATGCGTGGATAATAAAAATTAAAATTTGAATTGTACACCAATAATAATAGTACACAAAAACCATTAAAAATAGTAGTTTTGGAACAAACACATTTTGGAACAAATGGTCGTCTTATCATTTGGTAGCGATCGAGACTATTGTCGCGGCTGACAAAGAGAATGTAATAATAGAGTATTAGAGAGGGTGGGGGCGGGCTGCATGTCATGTCCCTGCACATTTATATTAGATCCTGGAAATTTGAAAATAATAGACAAAGCATTTAATTTATAAGTGTATTACTTGTTACGTACATATGTATATACATATCTTCACGGCAAATACCTTATCGGGTTGGCAGGGTGTATGGAATGCCAATTATCTCCACCCTTGCAGACCTGCCAACTTTCTTCTACATTCAAAAAATGTTTGTTAAAGTTTATTTGATGTAAAATTTAATGAAAATAATCATTATTATATTCCTAGCGCAGTTATCGAAATTGTTGTACCCACCTATAATAAATTGTGAGTATACGATTAATTAATTAATTAAGTAATTGTCCGCGGCTCGGCAAACGTAGTGTAGGACTCCCTCCGGCCCGGTGGGATGACGATCTGCGAATGGTTGCGGGCGGATGCTGGATACGACAGGCCAAGGGCAGGGCGCGATGGCGCTCGTTGGGGGACGCCTATGTCCAGCAGTGGACTGAGATAGGCTGATGATGATGATACGATTAATCGTAATATTATAAATGCATATTGTGTAAATACTCGTGTACCACGCGTTGGTGGACCTAAACAGGCAGACATTAGAAGTACTAATTCTTTTAAAGTGAAACAGGTTGGGATATTTCATTATTGAATAATTTCAAAGTTTTTGTAGGTTGGCAGCAATGGAAAATGCATTTTATAAGCAGAATACCGCTGCACTGAAAGACTTGAGATTGATGGAAGAAGCACGATCTTACGGCTTCAACAACAGATATAGAAAATCCCGTTAACAATGTAATTCATGACTTATTTTAACAGCAATAAGGTTGAATATTTGGACGCAAATAACTTTTGCTTCCAACATTGTACTCGTTGGCGGGAAAGCTGCTTATCGACGATCGTTTTGTTAACTGTAAAAGAAGTGCTGATAAACTTTTCTTTTATCAACGATGTAGTAGTATTTCAATACCTCAATGCTGTCTGGAATGGAAACAGATATTTATAAGCTTCGGGTAACGTTAGACCAGAATTGTCGTTTGATACTTTTGTGAATTCAGAAATGTATATATTCTATTTCTATGGAAATATAACGTAGGTACATACTAATTCAACTCTTAGAAAGATCATAGACAATCTTCCTCTTAAATATTTGTCGACCGTGTTGTGTTTTTCGTAAATAAAATACTATTTTTTCTTGGACAAAGTTTCATTAACGGGCAGAGAGGGAATTTTTTTTAGTTCTTTAAGAGCTGTGAGACTGTGAAAGTAATTTTAAGTATAAGAAGTCAAATTATATACTCAAATTTTTACTTATAACTACTGAAGTAGTCGGGTAAGGACCAATTAACTTCATGAAATAACATTTTCCCCTGCCCAATATCTGATCGTATTGACCCTGATGTTCATTGATCCTTGGGTAACCATGGATCACATTTTGGGAAATATGGGAGTGTACTACACTCCTGTGCTTACCACTTCGGAGATTATAAGTGTGATGTTACGTTAAGTAATATCATACTAATAAAATAGGTCTCAATTCTTAAGTGTCCTTTACGGCAATCACAGGATCGACATCCGAACTTTAGTTACGTCCAATTTACATGGAAATAATACGAGATACAAATTCAACGGCACCCTGCACAGAGCTCCGTTTTACCTTTACAGAGGTCTGCGGCGCTATGACTGGGAGCAATTTGCATAAATAGACCGCCAGTGTCAAATGTTTAAGATGCAGATTAGCAACATTAGCGCCGAAATGACGCAAAGGGGTTGATGTTCAAAGGCGACATTACGCTATTTGCATTCGACTTGATTTCACCAGCTCATAAAACTTTAATAATCTGGCCAGATACTTTGCACAGATTTACCATATAAAAAATTTGGCGGACTTGCATGTAAAATAGCTTGTGATGTATTTGGATGCATTACAAATAGTAGAAGGAGAGAATATCTTCTAGCAGACTAATATAAAAGGGTTGCAGTCCAGTCCACGCCTTTTAATTACCCACATCTGGCGAAAATGCTATGAAATATACTTTAAAAGCTCACAGATGCAATGTTTCCGCAACGTAAGGTTACGAAGAACAAGCAGTGATAGCCTAGTGGTTAAGAATTCAGCCTCTCACTCCGGTGGTCTGGGTTCAAATCCATGGCGCGCACCTC
>DWEC01001097.1:0-14219 GCA_018245735.1 Microceris miodesmiata
GTAGGCACAGAGCACGAAGTGTCACGAAGTGTTCTACTCTTACAGTTCTGATGTGTTTATTGACACGATGGGCTTTGTTTGCTTTGTAAGAGACCTGACATGAGGGTATAACAATAATAGTTTTCTAAATACTCGAAGATTTGTTCTTCAACATTTGTTAGTAGAGCGAGCGCTGAGTTAAAGCTGAGAAACGACGTAACATTTATAGAACTCGGTCAGTTAGTGCCATTACTATTGAAGGAGTGCGATTTCCCAGATTTTTAGCAAGTTTGTTTTATCTTATGTAACCCCGTTAATCCTTTAATCTTACGAAATCTTTTCATGTTAACTTTCATTATTTTATATGTAGAAATTAGTGTTTAAAAAAATTGAAATTTGACTAATAATATTAGAAAAGTTTTAAAAATTGAATAAGGTAAGATAAGGTAGTAAGATAAGATAATAAGAGTAGAAACGTGGTCGTCATTTACAATTCTTAAAGGATAAAAATAAGAAAGATGGCAATAGATAAGAGGGCCGTAACACAGACGATTGAAACCGAATCATGTAATAGATCACACGGCACACTCGATGCTAAAGCCGAACGATTTGAACCGTGCGCCTATTTATCTTGAACTGATCAGATTACCTGGTGTCGTGACACTCGCAAGCTATAGTCCTCGCCTATGTCCAGGTAGTTTTGTCAAAGTCACTGTTCATTGCAATTGATTTGGGCGTACCTGCATCATTGATTTCAAGTTATGGCGGAGGGTAGAAACGATTTTAACACATTTTCGTGTTTATTATGGTGTTTATTACGGTATTATGATGTTTATTATGGAATTATGATGTCTATTATGGTATTACGATGTTTATTATGGTATTATGATGGAATGTAATATGAAACGTTTCTTTACATTTATTAGGGATTGCAATTCTTGTATCTTATACACATCCTTAAACCATTAATATTATGTATGATCTCTTTTCCATTTTACCTACTACCTGTAGTTAAAATGGAAAAGTTACAAAAGTTACAAAATACTCATATGTTAAAAATGAATTGTTTAACTTTTAATTAATGTCTTAGTTCAAACATATGTACCTATGCTTTATATTGCAATAACATTTATATAAACAAGCAAATCATATTTACCGAAATATAGAAGCAATACATTTTTAAACTCGCCTAAATTCCAACATCGTTCCATTAATTACATATGTTCTCAATAAATTCTGTAACTGTTAGAAAGTATATCTTAATGTTTGTAGCAAACGAGTTCACCCACTAAACGATATTAAACGTTGTGAGAACGACAATTTTCTTGCGAATGCGCTGTAATAACTGTGTTTCCTTTATCTCAGTACCTACGTTCTTGTGAGGCGGGATATTAATGGCATCTCGGTTTCATAGTAAATTAAATCCGGAGTCTGTCTTTAAATTCTTTAGTGTTCCAGGTATGTTATTGGTGTACCCAGATTTCATTTATTTAATTCATAATGTATATCATTTTAAATGAACAACTGAAAGGAATGAAGATTGCTCGAATGTTTCTAGGATTTTTCTTAATGTGACGCACACTGATTTTATTTAAAATGAAATGTTTCCTTAATTACAGTTTATTATGGCGTGTATCGTATTAAATCGAGTCAAAATCAACAATTTCATGAATACTATTCAACAGATAAAGATTACATATGTACATATATTCTTATATATTGTACT
Source organism: Microceris miodesmiata (assembly GCA_018245735.1). Lineage (NCBI taxonomy): Eukaryota > Metazoa > Arthropoda > Insecta > Lepidoptera > Hesperiidae > Microceris > Microceris miodesmiata. The sequence continues at coordinate 1,706 of DWEC01001097.1, forward strand.
GGTTTCTGCAAACTGACATTTTTATATTTTAATCTTCTACATATGTATTTTATTTTAGAAATTGTGGCATATAATTACGTATGTTATTTCTTTAGATGGGATATTTATCGGTGGTGATACCACCGGACATCGCTGATGACGACGGGTCCGAGGCCAGCGCACCTGAAGGTGGCTCCGTGGAGTTGCGATGTACAGCAACCGGTGTGCCTGAACCGACCGTGTCTTGGAAGCGCTCGAATGGACGTCACATCATGTTCCGAAATGAAACTGGAAAGGAACTTAGAGGTGAGATACTTCGAATTCAAATCTAAGTAGTAAAGATTTCATTTGGTTCGGCCATTGCCCAATGTGAGTCTTCAGTTCATGTGTCATTTTCTTTTCTTTGACTCTGATTTTTTTTCATCTTGGTTCGCATTTTATAGCGATTTAATACATTTAGGATGAAATAATCATCACTAAAATAATTATGACTATAGCTCTGCGTTTACAAATAATAATAATCGGTTCATTTCATATTAAAGCAGCGATAGAAAAACGTCAATTATCCTTATAATTGTATTCACATCGACAAGGCATTGCTAAGTAGTATAAAAGAAACAAGACTAATTTTGCATTCAGAGCCCGGCTGGAGCGGGCCCAGGTGCTCGCGGGGTAAAACATTGGAGTTTTATGGGATTTATTAAGATATCGCCTTAAGATATTGGAAAGGAAGACTGGAAATGTAAAATAAACGTGCGCCGATTGGAGACCCATTTGGTATATTTTATTATCTAAATAAATGTCATGGTAACAAGATAAATGTTTCATACATGGAACTTGGCTTATAGTGACGTGTGTCATATCTGTAATATATGACTATTATAAAATATTAATAAGATATTGTTGTATAATTTGAAAATAAATATCAATTTGCGATCATAATGATCTAACTGTTAAATTTAGGTGTAACTGTCAACATTTTTAATTTGCGAAATTGAGCAGCTCATGGGGTCAAGGCTGAGATTCATTTCCGTGAAAAAAAAACGTTGAAAGAATTCAATTACTACTTAAACAGAGTGATGTAGCCATCCGGGTTACGGTCAGGAAATTAAATGAACGGCCAAGTTTAAATCGGCCTTGACGAAGCTGTTATCTTTTATAGTTGACAATGATGTCCGTTGGCGTAGGTGAACAAGGTGGAAGGTAATATGGAATCGCTTATTTAGAATTCGGTACATCTGTATAACTGTCAGGCATAAGACACCCAAATGTATACCTTAATACAAGTCGCGTAGGATCTACAATGGATGTACTTTAGATGCGTATTTAATATCTTCTCAGTGTTGTGTATTATGTATTTGCTTCGTTTTATTTGAGTCATTAAGCTTAAGCGAAATAATGTTTATCGTTGGAATACAGTTAGTAGGGCAGTAGTCACAAAATGGTAGAATTGGTTTGAGATTGAGTTTTGAGTTTAATTAAAAATTATCTTGTTATTATTATTTTTTTTGGATTTAATAAAAACGGTTCTGTGTATGTTACTAAGGCGAGATTTAAACGTGATTAAAAATATGTCATAAATGTGTATAGTTAAATACATGTCTCCGGACGCAGCGAGGCTCGTGATACAAAATGTAAATAGATTTTTTAATTAAGTTGTAAAAGGTCTAGGAGAATTTAGTTTTTTTTTACTTTTTAGTCTTTTTTGAATCGGGTATTACGTAATCTATTTTATTTAATTTTTATTATTCGTCATTTACATTCAATAATGTTCCTACTTAAACATTTAAAAGACATTCTAGCTTCCAGACATTTTAAATTCTACCTATACTCTCCCAAAAAAAATCTAATCACTACATAAATTTGAATTGCTCGTGTGTATACTTATAATTGGAAACATTAATAATGATTAACTCTTAATTGATGATAAGGCTTCAATATGAAACGCGAAACGAAAACAATACCTCAAAAGCCTATTAACGGCGACATCAGAGTGTGTGATTAGTTAATTAATTATTTAGTTAATTAGATATAACGCGACGTCGAGCGGCGATGCGCGGCAGGCGGCCCACTTAATTAAATCACTTATATTGGAACAAAGCAAATGATAGTAAATTAGACTAATACGTCAACCGTTAGTATCTTAGCATATTTTGAGTCATATAATTGGTCTAGCTTCTATGTTTCATTTAATAGTAAAACAGCTTCTATGTTACTGTTAGGGGCATTTGTTAGTGTTTCAGTACATTTACAGCAATATATTGGTCTAGCCAGTCACATTTTAAATTTCTCTATTATACAAACTTATTTTGCTTGTTTTACTGCACAATACAAAGTATAATCACATCTGTATTTCCCATAAGGGTTAGATAGAGGGGAGTGGAGTACAATCCCCAATTTTACCAGTTGCATATGTTGATGTTTATGAAATAGATGCAAGCCTTTCGCTGTTCAGTGGTAAAAAATTCAGACTCCGAGTTATTTCTAGGAATATCAAGTAAAAAAATTCCAAAGTAACCGACCCGGCGTTCTAACCCAGGACTTTTCGTGTAGCAGTCGCGTTTGCAATCAATCGACCAACGAGGCAGACAAACTTAATATCCAATTAATTGCGTTACTTAACACATCTGCTGTGTGATATTAAATTTTAATTTCCAATGGCAAAAAGAATACTTTGATATAAAACACATCTAATTCGAGGAGTAGACTACACAAGGTCGCGCTTCGTATCAATTTAGCTTCCATAAAACACACCTATTACTTACAAAGCGCGTGTGTGTCTGATTAGTTAATTTGTTAGCCGTCGACGTGGTGCGACGAAGCGATGGGCGGCAGTCTTAGTCGAGTTAATTAAGTTGCTTATTACAAAACAACACAAAAGGATCCCTAAATTAGCTTAACGAAGTGTGTTCGCTTCACTCGTTGCACGCTCGTTTGGATATATGAAGCGAAAAAACATATTACACTCTTTTCTATATTCAAATTAGACGACCGGTTGCTTTTCGAAAATTTGTATTTGAAATTTTCTTTCGTTGGTAATAGGTCCGCGCCAGTATTTTAATCAAGGTCTCAGGAGTGGAGGGCTTCTTTCTAATCCATTAGTCTATCGCCACTACTACTCCGTGATATTTACGAGTATGCATCTACGTACCAATTGAGGGCATCAAATATTGCCGTACTATACGGCATTACATTCGTTTCCAAATCGTAGTCTTTCGAACTGTTACTCGATTTGTTTCTATAACGAGTGTTCAGTTTCCTCAAATTGGAATTAAGGTATAGTTAACTGCAGCAGCAGCAGTTAACAGCAGTAAAATAAATGTATTATTTAAAATTACCTCCAGTTCACGTAAGATTGCCTACTAATTATGAGTATTTCGGAAATGCCGCAGAAGCCAATAAACAGCGGAATTCCAGCGACGGTAAAGAAAAAGCAACAGCCAGGGTGGTTCAATTGTATATGGGCTTAAGCCCCAACCCTTTCAACTCCAAATAATAATAATACGGCCACGTTTTTGCGGGAAAACAAAAATTTGAGCAGATGTTCCCTTTATTAATGTAGCACCCTTATTATTAAAGGCTTTAACTCGTTAGGCCGCATAGGACTGATAACCGTGAACCGGCAAACATCTATAAGTCTATTAAAATATTCAGATCAGACGAGTGAGCGTTTATCGAAAGATTGAGTGTCTTGAAAACAATGGCCGCGCATTTATTGCCTGAAAATAAAGGTTCGCCGGATATAATTGAGATCGCTGGAACAATTGGAGTTCTGTTCAATCGTAAAGTGTAGTAGACCTAAAAGGACGAGGTAATCTCATTTACGATAAATAGACAGAAATAATTTATGTACTGTATATAGATAGTTATCTATTAAATTGATGAGGATATTTATAATCTAGTTTTTTAAATTTACCCTTTGCGTTCAGTGGTGCACGTGTGTCAGGGTAGCTTAAGATTTTGTCACCAGTATTTTCTAATAATAGAATATAGTACAACTTTAATTCCATAAATAATACAAAGGTTTGTTTACAATTATCACAGTACAAAACAAAAACAAAAATGTACAAAACAGTTACCATTGAACAGGCCCACACTCCATCTTTGCCGTGGGCAGCTGCATCACTTGCCTGCTGGTTTTTAGTTAAGGCCACCTTATCTCGTAGAATTGTGTGCTTCAGGATTTATTAGAACATAAAAATAATTCCTATTCAACAAAAGGCATTCGCTTCAAGTTGCTTTGTAAGGACCTTTAGTATCTATATACATACATATGTTATGATAAATTAAGGGGATAAATGATTTCAATCATTATTATTTCACTTTCCTGGGTATAAGTTTTTGCTTAGATGCGGAAGATCTGGAGCATAATCCACCACGCTTCCATCCGCAATCCATCCGCACTTCAGTGCGGAATGCCGGAGACACGGTTTAATAGCCAACCAGTGTATCCGATGTTTTTCAAGCCGCCATCAAGTGCACCGTTGGAAATTAATGATTGTTACCTACGATAACAGTTGGGACCGATCGCTTATTGTGCCCTCCGCCGCGCAGTAACTATACAGATCGCTAGCAATTTGCAACCTCGTTTTAGTTCCAAGAACGTTTCAGGAATGGTATGCTTAAAAAGGATAAAGCTTATTCTGATAAACATTTTCTTATATAAGCGGGTCGGCGAATAGTTGCTTTAGTTTGCTCGGTAAATAAAACATAACTGTCTGCCTGCGAATAACTGGGGCAGTTGAAAGAAAATTTAGCACAGTTTCGATCGGAAAATAATTAGCCGAAGCAATAATAAGGCGGATGCCGAGTGGTAGACGCTGCGAGTAACAAGTTGGTAACGACATGTCGCAGCTCGACTTTACAACCCGTTAATAAAACACAATTTCATACAAACCCCGCTTTTGATATTATACGCGAGCGTAGTCGCAGTATTTTACGTCCGCGCCCGAGATTTAGGGCCGGGGGCCGTATGCCATAATAAAGTTATAAATTGTTTCCATTTAAATTTAATTTGACAGCAACCGTTAAATGGCGAATTGCCCTCGCAATGTTTTGATTAAACTGCGCCGAGATTAGCGATGGGGTGTTAATTAAAGCAGGAGTGTTAGTAGTTTGACGCGGCGCTGACTCGTAATGAGTACGCTGATTAACGAATGCTGTTTCAGTCCGACTGCGGACTTTCGCTGATATATTTTTTGTCAGCTGCTATTATTGTTTTCCGTTTCCAATAACCCGTTTAGAATTACTAATGATTTATCCAAGCCTCCAGGCAACTGGAAAACATTTGGAGCATAGTACCTACAGTGCGTTGGTTCAATGCGGATTGGTAGTATGCGAGTTAATGGTTGGAACTAACGGAGCCGACTCCTCAACGCCCCTTCTAATGTCTCTGTATGGTCGGTACTTATTTAAGTACAAAGCTATGTAAGATCTAAGCTGTGTAAGAGCTTTGAATATTATATATTTTTTTATTATATGCAGATTAAATAGAAAAAAAAATATCGTAATATAATACCACGCCTGTATTTCCCTGAATGGACAAGCGGAGTGTAGTGTTACCACTATACACTAGTAATCTAATAAGACGTATACGTCCCATTGGAGGCGAGCCTGTTGCTATATACCAGGACACAAATCCAGACTTCGTACTACGACTGAAAATTTGACGTTAGGAAAATCTAGAAATACTTTGTATGACGCGGGGATTGAACTTGAGACCAACAAGACAGCCAAATGAAAATATGCAGAAAAGTATGAAATGATGCTTTTTTAAATTTATGGCAGCAACAAAGGCTTGTAGTAATGGTGGTCTGGTCACGCAGGGCTGTTGGCGACTGTGCCAGCCGCGCGCGGTTTTCACTATCAACGTTATACAAATCATGGAAACTTGATTATAGGTACTCGCTCGTGAAATGTGGCCGTTAATCGCAAACGGTCACACTAATAATATATACCCATACAATATAATTTATGTATAACTATACGATATATACATACATGTCTTTACGCCAATTCCCTCACAGGGTAGGCAGAGAGTACGGATAGTACATCCTGTCTGCCTACGATATATACCTGTACTATACGTAACTATACAATATGTAACCATACAACATATAACTATACAACATATAACTATACAACATATAACCATACAACATATAACTATACAACATATAACTATACAACATATAACTATACAACATATAGCTATACAACATATACCTAACTATGCAACATACAATTATACAATATGTAACTATATAATATACAACTTAATAAAGCTGGTTACAAAAGCGGACTTAAAACTAAAGAGCATTTTCTATCCGCCGGCCTTTGGATATGCAGAAAACCGCAAAGGTGACTTATATACAAGATCAACGAAAGATAAAAATAAAAAAAATAGACAAAAACCTATTATTGTTAATAGGGTTTCACGCCAGCTCATAGCGGGGTAGGCAGTGAGCACCTGATCCAAAAAAAGCTGTATAAAACATACCTGCAGTTTGTAAGTAGTCGTGTATATGAATACTTAATAAAATCCCTGCTTGTCTGTGAAAGCGTTTTTTGTAAATAATTATACCGCTAAGAGAAAATGTATTTATTATTGTGTTGCAGATTAGGGTTATAGTCGGTAGATATACATAGAAGCGTTCTAAATTAGAAATCTAAAACATTATTAATGTCTTTAAATTCAGTGCATCTCTGAAACACAAGAGCATTTCAAGAACAGATAATAACGAATTAAACATGTACAAGTAAAAAATCTACCAATTAATTCTCTATATTTTAAGCAGAGTAGATACAGTATTTACATGTGGAATTTTAAAAAGTTCGATGGGATGAAGTACAAAAATGATAATGAGTTCGTAAAAATTAAAGTTTTTTTTTAAAGAAGCGATCCAATTTGGCGTGTTGTCAGCTGTGGCCATCAGTTAAAATATCCAAAGAAAGATATAAAAAGATATACAGAAAGAGAGGCTCTAAATGGATCCATTAACTTTTTCCAGTATATCATCGTACGTTGCAAGGCTGTTTGGCAGCGCGGGTTTGTTGGCGGGAGTGCCAGCCACCAAGTGGTTTTTACTATCGGCCTGCAGGCGATACGCGTACAAATCATTATTTACATGCGCTTAGTATCGGACCTTATGAAATATTGGCTATTATTTGCAGTTTGTGTAATGTGGATGGATATATATGTCTGTAGAAACTCATAAATTCAATTTAAGCGACGCTAGTTATGATAGCGCTAGGGTGAAAACTGCATTACTAAGAAGTACCTACTTTAATACAAACGATATCATATGTCTTGTACATTAATAACTTCGTATTTCAACAGGTGTAAGTCATATTATTATTAAATTGAATAGAAAGAACTAAACTACCAAGATTTGTTTTAATTTTATCTATTGGACGTGAGAAATGTCTTATATAAACTTGTATGTGTAATGTAATAGGCGAAGTACAATTGTAGACAGTGAAGTGTCGAACGTGGTTGATGAATGTATATATTTTGTTTTAATACCGCGAAATAGGTAGCGCTGTATAGAGAACATAAAGGAACATTAAATATCGGATTGACGTGTGATTTGATAAGCTTAGGAGCAAAGGATATAATTTGCATTGTAACAACGAAAGGGGCAGAATTTTCTTCAAAAAGTATAGTAACCTCCGCATTCTGCTGAAGCACACCGTCTGTAGGATTTCAATACGTTTTATGTCGCCGTCGTGATATTTTTTGCTATTCTTATAATTTTATAAGGCAAGTTTCAGGCGTTCAAACCGTGTGTGAAGAGCTGCTTTGGGTAATTTAATATCTAGTACGGTTAAAAGTTGTCGTATAATATGCACTAAAATAAGTTTAAGATTAAAAGGATTGAATGCTACTTGAGAAATCATAATAAGACATACACGCTAGAGTTCTTCATAATATTCTCTAAGATATGTAAAGTCCGTCAACTTGGCCAGCGTGGCAGACTATGGCCTTAGCTCTTCTCATTCTGAGATAGAGACTCAAATCCACCAGTGGAATGATAAAAAGAGTTGATGAAGATAATGATGTTGTATAGTGAAAGTTAATAAATGACATATGTTTTGGTTGTTCAGTAGTGGAAAACTACGTCGGGTCGGTGTTGTCCCTGAAGGGTCTACAAAGGACAGACATGGGCACCTATTTATGTATCGCCGCGAACGGGATCCCGCCGAGCATGAGCAGACGTTATGAGGTCTCTGTCTTTTGTAAGTATTTCATTTAAGGTTATTACATACATAAATAAATCGGATAACATCTTATCTTTTGTATATTATTTTAACTGAACATTATTTTAACTTGTATAATAATTAAAATAACTGTATATTATTTTTGGTGTGTTACTAACTTTAATTTAAATAAATTTAAAATTTAGTTTTGTGTAATTTTTTTAGAAATTAATAATAATTGGCTATTTAAAAAACCATCTCGACCTATTTATAATTACAAACGATTTAGGAATGACATGTTTGGATATTTTTACTCCAACACTTTATTATCAAGATCACAGTTTTATTATATTATCGCTTATTAATTTAAAAGTATAGTTATAAAATCGGCCAGTAATATGTATTATACTGTTTAAGTGGATGTAACTTTTACTTATAATTCCATTAGTTATTGTCTACCCCTCAGCTGGTGTGTATATACATATAAGTTACTAATATTACACGTTTGCCAACATCAGTCAAGCCGCTCGTGCGAGTGGCTAGCCCCATTGTGATGCGACCAGTGGACCTGCAAGTATCCCTGTTGTGCTATGTCGAAGCGTCGCCGAAATCACTTACGTCTTGGGAGAAGGGGAAATCTCAAGCGCTGAATTATCTCGATTTTGGTAAGGATAATATACACATACACACATACATAATATAAATATACACACACACTTGGATAAAATACTTATCAGAGTTAATATCGTCTTTGAATAGTGAGTAATCTTTGTATTGACGATTAAATTGTGTCCGGCTTAACTAATGCTTGTTTTTCGGGATGGCTCGTCTAATACCGAACCAATCACATTGGAGATTATGTTAGTTATGCTAAGTTAAGTAACAAAATATGGAGGAGTAAAACGGTATTAAAGAAGAAACACGTGTCGAAGGGGAAATAACTAACTATATATTATTTAAAGTATTGGAGGAAATTTGGTTTTCATAGAATTGCCGTTTGAAATTCTCATGAAAATACCCTTGTATTTAGGTCTGTTTATATCATATGCACATTTTCCAACAGCCGGCCAGTAGGAAGACATTTCAGTGTGAATTAAGTAGTCCCCTTATACAATACGTTACGATCTTGTATAATTTTATTTATAATATTAACCATTATGCAAATGACATTGTTCGTATATGGCACCATTTTATAATTTTGTTTTCCTTAGGCGGGAAGTTGCTTAACAGCTCAAAATACATCATATCAGAGGAGGTTTTGAACGAATACTCACTGAGGATGAATCTCACGATCACTAAAGTGAAGAAAGATGATTTCGGAGACTACACATGTTCAGCTGCCAACGCCTATGGAAAAGCTGAAGGCTACGTGAACTTGAAAGGTAAAACTTTTTTATATTCACAGCGATACATGGTGCTCTATCATTCTCTCACATATTGGAATGAAATTTGAATATTTGTATAACTTTAATTCTTAACACGTTTCATGTTATCATATTTAATAGTTTTATCATTTGCCTTCAACAGAGACACCGATAAAGACAACGACGACCACAACGACCACGACGACAACTACGACGACGCAACGTCCCACCACCACGCTGGTGACTACGACACGACCACCGAAACGTCACCTAAAGAAACAATTGGATCACACCTACCAAAACCTATTAGACGGCGACATGCGTCAAGCGGAACTCAATAACCCGTCAAATTTCAACAACATTAACGCGCATGGGGTAACAAATAACACTCATAATGAGTACGCACAAAGGCCCGAGAGGCAAAAAATACGGCCTTCGGGACCGCCCAGACATTTCGTCGTATACAACAGCGACGCGAACTTTATCGTGCCCGTCGCCACACTCTTCATTGCCAATTTAATAACAAACGTTGTATAAACGGATCGTAATACTATAATAAATGATTTTTTTACAGTTTTTTATTAGCTGTGTAGGTAGTGATGGAATCATGGCTGTTGAATTTTTATGAATAACTTACGTATTTATAACGGAGATTGTTGTAAACAATTAGTCGATACATTCTCATGTTGATATTGTTATGTAAAGCATAATCAAGAAACCATCGGTTAAGAAAAAAAAACCAGCTTTAAAATAAGGTAATACTTAAACGACGACAATAATAATAATTTATATGTCAAACATTGAAATTTAATTAATATTTTCGCGATAATGATAATCATAATCAAATGTAACTGGATTAATTCAGATGAATTTCAATATTTGACATAATATGAATATCGTTGCGACCATATCAATGGAAAATATTGTATAAAGGTTTTTTAGGATTTGCCTAATTTGTAAAGTGTAGGTGCATGATGACTCGATATTTCAGTAGATTTTGAGTTCTGGAAATTTGAATCTGAAAATTTTCGATACATTTAATTAATCAGAAGAACTCACGACAAGACCAGTTTGACACTTTGTGTATTTGATCAAGTGCTGGTTTTGTTTTCTATAAAAAGTTTATTTTAACATCTGACTGTTTATACTCATTCACATCGATTCAACACAACGGCTGCTGTAGAAAATACAAAGATGTTAAAATGTTTCAAATGAATAAATAATAAGTAATCATTATTACAATGACGATATTATACCATTTTAGTTATTAGTTATAAGGTTATTAGTGGTATTTTATATATGACAATATAAATATAATGACAATAATCATACATGCAGACCAACGGTAATTACGATAGAACTAAACCTATCTTGTATGTAGAGATCCTAACGTATTTGCTCATTATATATCTTATTTTATTTTTGTTGTGAAGTCTAATATGTCGATTTATAATAAATTTGATTAAATATTACAACGAAATTATAAAATTTAGGTTCATTAAAATACCGATTTTTATCTACAGAAAAGTATTTTTTCTGATTTATATTTACAATTCGTAAACTTGCATTGTGTAGGACAATAATACCTAATAGTAAGTTTTATCACGTGTTAATAAACAGTTAGGGTGCGTTTATAAACATTCATAATGTTATATTAATAAACCTACGAGTATTAATATTACGACAGATCTTTTGTATAAACGCACTATAGTAACTATGTTTATGTAGAGTATGAAAATTAAATTTTTCATGTTAAAGATACATTAAAAGTTAAACATTTTAGGCTCTAATATTTGAATAATAAATTTGTCTTCCGAATAGCTATAAAGTAACATATTCGGCTCATTGAAGTTATTTTACGAGTTAAACATGTAGAGTGCGAAGTGGTTATTGACTTCGAGAGGTCATAGATACGATGTACGGTGTAAGTGAAGAGAATGAATTTATCGTAGATATAATATCATGTAATGTTTAACTGTATTAAGCCATTTTAACTGAACTGCTTCCTAATATAAATCGATTGCAGTTAATACCTATGTATATCAAAATGCAATAAATTAATTTTGTGAACCTATTTCAAAGCAATACTGTGCTAATTTTAAAATTTCAACATAACATGCAATAACTGATATAAATGTATGGATCTTAATATGTATTTATTAAATTAGATCTGTAGCCAATGATTATTTAATATTTATTTTGTATTCAGAATGTGCTCCTGTTTTTCACTAGAAATATTATTTATTTATATTTATTTAAATCAATATTTTTCCACATGAGTTTTGAATTGTTCCATGCTTAAAGTAGTTATAAAAAATTGTTTTAATTTATTTTGGAATACAGTAAAAAGTATTGTTTTAGATGCATAATACTGATGTGATGTTACTTATAATGATTTTGCTGATTACGACCTTTCCACATTTTCAACAATAAATGACGACAATATTATAGGCTTAAGTAGCCTAGGTGACAACAGCCTTTAAATTCTTTACAGAATTCTTATGATATAGTTTTTATACCAATTAATTATGATGACTTTTATTACATAGTTAACAACAATATGATAACAACAATTAATTCTGATGTCTTATGTATCCTCTGCATATAACAGAATAATGTCAAAACGTATTTCCGCAAGTTAACTAATGTGCTATATAATATATATCTATTGCATGTTGTAGAATGTAACTAAGAAAATACTAGAAACACGCTGCATAATGAACAAGTTAATTGGTAAATAATTTATGTGTAGTTAACGCCTAAGAGTGGAACTCTATCTGTTTTGATATTACATTGGAACATGGAAGTGAACATAATTATTTCTTCTAAAATATAAAAGTATTGTTACGTTTACAATAATTTAATCAATCAATACTTGTAAGTATAATATTGAAAATTTTTATGTTTTATTATGACGAACACATAGTTATACATTAATACGTATTTGTAACCCTTGGAAGGCTACTTATGTA
>DWEC01001098.1:0-14217 GCA_018245735.1 Microceris miodesmiata
GGTGTGCACTGAGCGGATGTCTTATCTACTCGCTGTTTCCGGTGTCAATGTCTTGCTGGCTGTGGCGCGGAGCGAACATCTAAAGGCTTCAACCATTCTACAAAAGCAATTTAATAGCTATCCGGGAAACAGTTCATAAAGCCTTAGAAGCATTATTTTGATCATTTATTTAAATTTCACATATTTAAGTCTATAATAATTACCATAATTATGTTGTACATTTTAATAACCGAATAAATGAGTAACGGATAACATTTATAGGTACATTGTACGGGTGGATTGGATCATCGGTTACATAACTTAAAGGATAATCCTTTTTCCTTTAGTTACATCCGGCGCGGGCGGGGCCGCGATCTTCAAAGTATATTCGTATATCGACTTCATGTGTACCTACTATATGTATTTAATATCGGTAAAGCTGTCTGTGAGGAGAACAGAAATTATACAACTTTAATTTTGCAACCGCCTTGTTTATTATCTGTTCATGTTTACTCTAAACATCTTAACATCTCTTGAACGTAAAGTAATCACATACAATATCGTACATCAACAACATCCATCGTGAAACACAACAATAGTACATGGTAATATTCCTTTATCATATTATTACTTTAATGATGAAATATCTTTGGATACTTTGTGTTCATTATAATCCTTAAGTTGACATTATTATCTATTTTCATTTACGTAACATCTATTCAGAGTTTTAACATTCAGGATATAATTATATTCAGTATCGTAATTATTTGGCGATCATAGATAATACCGTTCCATATCACGAAATAATTTACACTTATTCCCTTCAACTAATCAGTCGTGGACCCTCTCGTTTGGATCCATATTAACGTTCCACTACTAATCTAAATAAATTATATTATTATTATACAAAATCTATTCATTAGTTTAATCCGTATAGGCATACTTATTTATACATACCGCATATAAATTATACACATATTTACATTATTAACATCATCGACACTCGTAACAACACGTAGTACATACAACTAAACATCAGTAGCACAGCCATCCTGATAGCCATCGTCTGCGGAGGGCCTCGTGATAGTCAGAACACGTTTGAGCGCGGAGACGGGCGGCAGTACGGGCGGCGCCCGCTGCCACACGCGCAGCGTGCGCGCTGCTCCCACCGGCAGCCCGTAGTCGGGCGGATAGGGCGCGTCCCCCGGCGCCGCTGTCACTGCAGCGGTCGCATGCGCTCGTGGAAACGTGCGGCTCATGTAACCGAGCTCCTCTTGAGATCCATTCACACTACTGTTTTCAATTATTGGAGTACGATCATTGTAGTATGCAGGAATTGCGGAACTGACTGCTCTCGCTAAGTTGTTAGCTTGGTTCATTTTTATTTGATCCCATAAACCAGATGGATACAAGGAATCGGAGGCCTCGCGTGCATATTCACCGCTGCCCGGCCGTGTAGCACTATCGGGCCTCGTGTCATTAATTAGATCTGGATCTATGCCTCCGGATACTGTTGGAGACACTACAACAGGTCCACCCGCTGTAACAATACTACCTCTTCCTTCGTAGTGGTTCGTGGTATAAGGTATGTCGCTAGTTCTAGGTGGTTTCAAGACTGGATTACATTTCACATCGTCATAGTTTGGTGACTCTTGTCGGTCTACTAAAACTGCTACATGAGGTCTATCTGTCACCGTAGGATGTACTTCATTACCAGATACAACTCTATCAATAGTATTAGGAGTTTTGCTTTCACAAGAGGGAGTGGGTTTAAATCGTACGAATGTGATGAGTAATGCCAGCGATATGACAACAATGACTAAGAACAACGCGGCTCCCAAACTAGCGATCTGTGCGCTTCCCAGAGATACCATGCCTGCTGTCATTTGCGTTACGTGAACCGTAAAGTTTGCTTCCGCATTTCCTCCTTTATTTTCAGCAACACAATAAAATTCAATAGCATCCGACTCTTGAGCATGAGTCAGCACTAGTGTAGATTTCTTTTTTACTTCGCCATCCTCAAAAATAATGACTTTCTGATGACTGTTAAAATGACTACCATTTTGAAGAAGCCGACCGTTCCAATACCAATTTACATTAGGACTTGGGACTGCCTCTGTTCTACAAACAACAGTCGCATTTTCTCCTACTCCAACTTCAACATATCTGCTAATAGGCAATATTTCAGGCTTACAAGCAAACTCTTCAAGAGATAATTCAGAAAACGGCCGATTGACCAAGCGAGCAGGTGAGGCGCAGCTCGGAGAAGAAAATAATTTGTGTTTGGATAACCATTGCTTAAGATCACGTAGGCGACAATCACATGTCCAAGGGTTGTCAGACAAATCTATAACTCGTAGCTTTTCCACTTTCTCTAATGAACTCAAAGGTAAATCACGTAGTTTATTATGATTAAGCTTCAACGACTCTAGCGCTCGTAAATTTCTAAAAACGTCGGAAGCAATATCTCTTATGTCACATCTCGACAGATCTAATTTAACGACGCTTCCTAAATTATTCAATGCATCGGAGTGTATTTTTAAAATAGGATTGCTTGCTAGTGTGAGGTCTCTGAGAAATGGAGCATCTTTAAAGCTACTTGATGGTATCTGAGTAAGCAAGTTATGTGAGAGATCTAGTTCGACTAGATTAGTCAGGCCTTTAAAAGCCCGGTCGTGTATTTGACCAATATTACAATTACGAAGATATACTCGCTGGAGGTTAACGAGCCCTGTCTTGGCAAAAGCTTCTTGGGGAAGAATTTGTAAGTTGTTTCCTGAAAGATCCAGTACTTGCGTTGCAGGATCGACTGGTTCCGGCACAGTGATGAGGGCACGATCCACACATTCTACAGTCTGCTTGCCACCTTTCCATTTGCACATACACACCGCAGGGCAAGATCCTGGAGGCGCGATTTCGCCCAGAACCGTTTCTAACATGAACACAGTCACTAACACTATTAGCCACTTCATTTTAATTTTGTTCAAATATTGTCTAAACTTCACTTAAACATGGCTTTTAAAATTCTAATATTCACACTGGATTCGCGAGAATACAAGTCATCAATTATATAGTTCCAAATTATGTGACTATATTTTGGTACCGGACTACATCACTACTCGTGAAAGTTGGCGAACGACACATGACGGTACGCTGCACGCTCGCCGCGGCTGTAAGTCAACTGCGAGGGAGGAATCGTGTCTGTAAAAAGAGCCCGACGCATGCGCGCCGGCGGCGCCCCGCGCCCCGCTCTGCGGCTTATCCTCGGCCACCAACTTGAGTAGCCCTCCTCAACGTGTTGAAAGAATTCGAAAAGTGTAATTTTCTACCTGGCTGTGGCCGCGGCCGACAATCCCGCTCGCTAGACCGTCACGTTCATTCATAAATAGCTGAGCCGGTGGGGCGGTGGGAACGACAGTTTCAATACACAGAGAATGTAACAATGTGTCGCTCGCCTACGCGCCGCAAAACCGCTCCAATGTGTTCGATTGTTGTGCCATAGTTTTTTTTTTTTATTATGATCACGTCGAGACAGTGCCAGGTAGAAAACTAATTACTTATAGTAAACCAGAAGGGCCGGCAGGTACCAGGAAAAATAAGTAACACAGGATGTTAATACAATGAATGGTACGAAGTTTCATTCATACGCTTCGGCGAACGAATTTTATGTGATTCATTTTTAAAATAGTTATTTACACAAAGTAACATTTATCAATCCAAATGGACATGTTTTAACCTGATGCCAGTTTATTGAAGGTTCCCATTGTTTCAAACAATAAATATGACGTGTCCAATAGAAGATTAACAACTGAATTTAAATTCCCACTAAGTTTTCGTGCTAACATGAAAGTAATTGTAAAACACTGCTCTTAACGGGTTCATTTTGTTCTGCAAAATAAACATTTTAAACACCTAGTTCCGCTTATTTTATGCATGTTGGATCATACTTACAATGCTAAAAGTTAATTTGACGTGAACGCAAATAAAAAGCTTAATTGTGTTAGTGATTCAAGTAGACAGCTTTTTTAGGTATATACAAATATTTAAAAAAGGAAAAAACTAATGATAGCCTAGTGGTTTATACGTACATACGTACGTACGTACTCGTAGTTCACCCTTATAATTCGGAGTTCTTGGTTCAGATCTTGGCGCTCACCTCTTTATAAAAAAAATTACATTTTCTGATTGAGTATGACATGCTGTAACAGTGAAGAAAAATATCGCGCGGAAACTTGCAAATCTAAGAATTCCTTATAATTGTTTCTAATTTGTGTGAAGTCTGTCAACCCGCACGTTGCGAGTGTAACAGATTATGGCCTTAACCCTCTAAAGTTTCCTATTATATGTTATTTATAATAGCCATGGCGTGATTGCTTATCGCAAGGGATCTATGACGTAAAGTTGTACGAAGTAGGCATCTTGTACGGGTGACCGCTAGTGGAACGTTTTCACGAACTGTTCCATGCCCCGGGAAACACATCAAGCAGTCGGTCCGTGTTGTTACCGTGCAGAAACAATCGTAAAACCTACACACAGGTTAGCCAGTTGACCGTGTCTTTGCCAGTTCACAGTCGCGCAGCGCAGTGGAATATCACCAGGTATCTCGAAATCACAAGTAAGACACGTAGTGACAGCGGAACACAAAGAAGAGTCAGTCATCTTACTAATGCATAGTGTTCTTTACAAGCTTTGCACACAACCTGACTGCTATCTTATCATTAGGGTCGTAATCAAATTCGATATAATTGTCTCCTCTACCACACAGCATTGAGTTAACAAAAGATTACAAATGCTACAAATAACAAATGATTCACATTATACTTTAAAAAAATTCTTTTTCCTAAATATTATTTACGATACTAGCGATAATGTACTAGATAACAACTTACAAGAACATTTGTATATACATACGCCTAGCTGTCGCTGTGGCAACCGACATTTAGATGAATTTTTACACTCATTATTTCCAGTTTTGAACGAGTTTTTACACCCATTAGTAAGATAGGTAGGAATGACAGAGGGTGTCGTGGGCACGCGGCGTGGCAGCTGCGCCCACACCTGGAGCGCGCGTGGCGCCGCCTGTCGCCCACATGCCACGCTATACGGCTTCCAGGACAAAACCTGCACAACAACCAGCTAAACAATAAGCAGCCTATGATCAGTCCACGCGCCACCTGTGCTGCACATCCTGTACGTATGTATGTTTACCGTCTAATTAACTTCGTTCCTACGGCTTCGACTATTAATTTACTAGGACTCTGTTTTTTATCAGGCAATTCCTAGTGCATTTAAGTTTTTCTATGTTTTTTATTACCGCAGCGGCAAGCGTTGAACTTGATCTGGTAACGTGCTCACTACCTATGTATATCCAATCTTAGATATGTCTCCTAGTTATGCAATACCTCCCTCGTGATTCACTTTTTTTGCCTACCACATTCTTTAAACCTGAACTCATCTGTTATCTGCTCTGAACTGCTCTATAATTCACAAGAGAGGATGAATTTAAACTGAATTTTGTTATAATAGCTAAACCGTCAAGAAATTTAAAAAATATATACATATATACATACATGTGTCATTTACTTGGAAAAATATTACATAAATGATTGGTTTTTAGCTTTTATCAATGTATTGAGAATAGCGACTAAAAGTTTAAAACAATCAAAGATCGGTTCTAAAAGCACCATCACTAACAGGATAATGCAAGTAACCATTGTAATTTTTATTCTGTTAAGCCAATGCTCAAATATAGCGACGTAAGCATCAAGTTAAGAACTATGAACCGAGACCGAAAAGGATATGACTCCGAAGTATAAGATCAAAAAATAAACGTTCACCGGCTGTTCCATCTCATTTTAGCTTTAACAACACTCCTCGTACGGTAACGTTTATTTAACCGATCTCCACTGTGAATATAAATCGAGTCGTGCACCATAGTAGCGATGATCGGTTTGATTACAGCACGAGATATGCTACTGACTATTTTTTATAAAGTAATTTTAAAACACGCACTCCATGCTACCTACCCTGTAAGGGACCTGGTTTGAATATTATATTTATACTGAAAGTCATAATGAACAAACAGACGGCCCACTTTACGGTTAGTCGCCACAGTCGCTTATAGAGGTTTGCAAAAACAGAATAACTACGAGTGTGTGCCCTGATCGGATGCAACTTTTTAACGCTTTCTTTTGACGAACCCCATGTCATACAAAACTTTATACAAATCCGAAGGAAACTTATTCCACAGTTATGATATATAATAATAATCAAACAACGGAAATATATAAAGAGCAATGTTACACGCCTTGTTGACACATACCACCGCGGCGCTTTGTCGTATTGCCCCGAGTTGAGGCGAGTATCACGCGAGTATCATCAGAAGTAACAATTATCTGACGCGCGTCCCAATTCAGCGTGATGAGCTAGTTCCGGCGGCCAGCCAAGACAGCGTTTCCACGCTTATCGGTTTCATTGAGCTTAGTATTATTATTACAAATCGTATTTCTGCTAGGCCCTCACGCCAGATTCCTCGGAGGTAGCGTGAGAGCACCGAGTGCCATATATCTCTATCCTTACAAACCAATCGCACTTATTCTACATTAATCATTGTCTTCATTGAGGATTTTTCCATCAATTGCATCCCCGACATTTTTAAACGTAATAATAATTAATTTAAAACAGAAAAATGATCGTATGGAGCTAATCGGTGTACATCGTAACTACGTGACGACAAATGATCGTCACTCGTCTTTATAGATGTGTAGCGTAATACAGAAGAACTATGCCGGATCTTACACAAGAGGCCCCCCATGGAAACATTCCTTAAGCGCCGTGGTTCCTTGTTTGCAAACTCACATTTGACCCCCACCCCTCCCCCCACTTGAGATGTGAAATAATTACTGTGCCCTGACCTTGGACGGAGCCTTGTATGTTTACGCTATTAACTATTTATAAAGGACTTATATTCCATCGTATCCACCATGTATTCGTAATAATAATTCCTAATTTACTTGATGTTCCATCAAATTACTTTTCTTTAAAATAACGTAACATCACGCCTGTAATCCCTGATGAGGTAAGCAGAGAAGTGTAGTACACTCCCACGTTTCACCAGTTACGGTTACATCCCACCGAAGAATACTACTGTTTATTTTCAAAATTTAAACATAAACGAGAATATTAAATCTCTGTAATATTAAAGTACGAATTGATGCAATCATGTTTATTTTTCTATTAATATTTGTGCTGTTTATTGCATATCACTCATGTACGGACATAGTGGACTATAACAACTAATAAATATGGAAAGTAAAATAAATATTTTTATTTATAGGTGAGCATACCTCAGCTACTTCGAGACGTTCACAAAACTTCTCGATAAACAATGTTCACTGTAGACCCGTTAGGGACACAAGCAAATAGATTGTTGGCGTCTCTGAGTGAGAGAGAAGTACGTATTACCTATCTGTCTGTGCGATAGCTACTGATATCCAGGTTACGACATGGTCAATGCACAATTTGACCTTCAGTGTCATTTATTGAAAACATCCTAACACTCATTTTTAAAACGATATCTATGTATGTATATTTAATCGTATAATTAACATACATCACCTCTATTGAACACAACACAAAGATATCGAGATTTAAAAAATTGAAAGCTTAAAAAGTAGGCACTGAAAAACAAAACGAAAGCTTATTTAAAAAATAATCAGCACCATTTAACGTCGAGTCGAAATATTAAAAGAAAACAAACGGAGTGAATGGAACAAAGCTATAGTACATTTTCAAAGCTGTTGTATGATGTGTTCCGTACTCTATAAATTGTGTACCTATTATTGGAAAAGGCTAATGTTACTTTTGTTCAGATACATTGTGTCATGTGAACCTAAAATGAAATCAATAAATGCCCATAATACTATTGCTAAGTTTTATCATGTTTACGAAGAGAATAGACAATATACCTAGTCATAACACCGTGGGGGCACAAAATCCAGCCACATCGTTAGGGCAGCCCCAACGCTCCGAAGAATTCGTAGCTCACTATTATAAATTCCTCACGATCCACGACTGAGGAATCTATAGCTGTGTAGGAGCAATTTTAAACAGCCCACCTATTTCAGATGGAAGGCATCGACACGATAAGGTCGGTAATGGCGCCACTCGTTAAATTAAAAAAGCACAAAACAAGCTCGCTGTGGCTCGGGCTGCGGCTATGGATTTCTGCCCACCGTTTATTTATTCCTCGCGTTATAATCGTTATGCCTATCGATATGGTTCTCATTACCGCCATTGAAACGATATTGATAGCGATTTTACTGTATATTATAAGAATTACGACGATTAATAGCGCAATAAATGATAGTTATATCCAAAATGATGCTATTATCGGAATACGTTTATGTTCGCATTGCAATCCGGGCACCGCGACACTAGGCTGTGGGTGTTTCATTATAGCTTGGTTAGTCACACGGTCCGTGGTGTCACTTTCACACCAGCACACATTCATATAATGTGCCAATTGTGTAATTTTTGCATTAAAAACGACTACAAGTATTTGAGGCCTTGGATGGATTGCATGACTCGATTCCATGTATACACGTGTTATAAATTGTGGTGTAGCCAATTATATGGAGCTGACGCATTGTGACACATGTATGTCTACGTGCGTTAGTTAACAATAAATTAAAAGACTTCCGTGTACTGGATAACTACCAATTGTTTTCGACTCTATTAAAAGCGTGTGAAACCGGTTGACGGGTAAATATGAGGCTCGCCCAAATAAACGAGACGGTCACAATTTCAACACGCCTATGGCGGAAATCAATAGTTTATTAAAAAGCTACTCGAGTCTGAATATTGAACAGCACGAAAGAAGCCTTAATAGTTAAACGTAGCGAGCTTGTGGGTATAAACCCACAATGTTTACTTTACGATGAACAATAACCAGAAGCCTCACCCATTCCTATTAATAACTTCATCGTTTCACAACAAATACTATGTATATATTTCTGATTAGTTTCGCTTTAACGCCATCTCTCTCAATAATAACTGTAAAGTAATGAAAAGTTTAAATAATTTATACACGAATGACTGCCTTGTTGGTTGCAAGCGTGACTGCCGATCCGGAGGTCCTTTGTTTAAATCCCAGGTCGGGTACTATTGGATTTTTCTAATTTAGAATTTCTAGTAGTAACTCCGCGTCTGGATCTGTGCCCGGCGTATGATAACATTCTATGGGACATAAACATAACTGGTGAAAAGCTAAAAACGTAACATCACGCCTGTAATTCCCGAAGGGGTAGGCAGAGGAGTGTAGTCACTACGACTACACTACGACAACGAGGCAGTCTGCTAAATGAAAGCTAAAATATTATAAAAGTAGTCTGTTACAGGATTTTGAACTTTAAAACGGCGCATTAACGACGCGGACTTATCAGACATCCTTGTTCTAGATAATGCGAGTAGTTCGAAGCAAGCGATGAGCATAATAATAATAGTAGTTATAATGATTATACGAGTATAGCACGATTTCGTCCTAGCTGCAAAAGTTACATCTTTTGAGTTTAAATCTATCCGTTAATGTTAGTACATAGGGTCACAGTAATGGCACAATTTGGCAATGCATCTATTATTTAAGTCTGAGACAATCAAAACGTCACAAGTTCAGGAAAAAATATTAATATATTATATCGCCAATTCCCTTACGAAATAAACAGAGAGTAGCAAGTGCCAAATATGTCTATCCTTTCATATATAACGTGCTTCTTCTAATAATAAAACAATTAAAATGAACTGCATCGAATCACGTTAAATTTACAATTGTGATTGAAGAAGTGCAGTGCATAGCACAAAGCGCGGATAGACTGGCAGAGGGTAAATTTGCTTAATGAAACGGGTTTCGCTCAGATCTTCAGTTTCATCGAAAGGTGAATGTAGTTCTCCAAACTAACCGAGAGGTAGCCGGGACGAGCTTACTTTTCTTGTCCAACATTTGTATTCTTTGAACATTAATATCGAATACTCATTTAACTAATTTTTCCGTTTATAAATCAATTTACTATTTTGTTACTTTTTAAATGTTGGCATAGATCTTGGGACTAGCTTTTCTATTACATAAATTGTGTAATATACTATAATCATGGTTTGAAAAACTTAACATCACGTCTGTAGTCCCCGAATGGGGCAGGCAGAGGAGTATAGTACACTTCGATGGTACACTAGTTACGCTGTACGTCCATGGAATAGGTGGTGAGTTTATTGCCATACACCAGGCACATATTCAGACTCCAAGCCACGATAAGAAAATATTACTTAAAAAAACCAAGTTAGAAAACTCAACAGTATCCAATTCAAGAATCCAATCCAGGAACTCGCGATTTGCAACCACTCGACCAACGAGGCAGTCAAATGATAGTATGATTTCGGTTAAAAATTCTTTATTTTAGCACATATAAATAAGGCCTACTTTTAAATATTTTTTTACCAATAATTTATTTTTGCTGAGTTTGTAATAAATTAAATGCTGCGCAACGAATATCCGAAAATACATAAATAATTTCTTAGCTTATTATAATACTCAAATCTGTGTATTTGCTTAACCTTTTACGTAACATTTTTCATGTATGTGGTTTATTACTTCATGTCTGCAATACATACGAGTGTGACAAATATACCTTATGCAAAAATTTCGCATTTAGTATCTACAAAGGAATTTTTAATGTAGGTACGGCTGCGAGCGAGGACTCCATTCATTTTTTTCTCGTGTTAATATCCATGTAGTGTAAATACGTAGCCACAATTTTTATTCTGCTATTACAGTAACACCATAAGTATCTTTCACATAGGTATACATTTATGTTTTCGTTGACTGATACTATGTATTTCAATTATTTATTATGAATATGTGAAAAAAGTCTTTAAAAATGCACTAGCATCCTATTGTAGAGTCCTCAAAAAAACCCTGTGTCTAATTCTATATTGCCCGGAATCGACGCTTAAATTTGCGTAAAAGTTTTCATTACTTACTTTCTGTAACAAATGGTCACTTAAAATATAAGCATCACTTTTATATAATGTAGTCTCTAACTTGAAATAGTAAGTAGAGCTTAGAAAGATAGCCACTCAACAATGATGTGTGTGTCATTACTTAACGTTGTGCACGTCCATTTATTATGTATAGACTTAAGTATGTAACGGCTGTGAATTTATATTCATCTTCTGATGGCAGTAAGTAGTGAAATACGATTATATAAACTTGTCTATGGAACAATATGACAGGCTGAGTAAGTGAGGCACAATAAAGGCGGCGAGGCAGCACGCCGAAGGGACGTGACGTTGACATTGAAATAAAATTAGGTAAAAGCGTTATCTTGAATACGTTAGGGCAGAATGTTTGCGATTCTCAGCGGGAACAAAGGCTGCGACGCACGCTGCACGGAGCAAAATCAACATCCTCCGCGTCACCTCACGTATTTATAATCCCGCATTCGCTTCCTGCTTTTTGTTGCTCTTCCCTGGAAGATTAATAAAAGGAATTAAACGTTTTCAAAGGATTCTTTTGTATTCTGAAATTTGTGCGATTAATATTAACCGCATTCGCGTCGAACGAGCGTCGTGTTCAATTTACACTAATAAATTTTTCACCGCGAAACAAGAAGGCGGGCGTTCCACGCAGTCATACGTCTACCAATTATATAGCGCTTATGTTTTAAGAAATAACTAATACCATAATACAATGTAAGCGATCGTAACAGAACGTATAGCTAATTGGTTTCTTACGAAATATTTATATACGAATAAAAGTAATAAGTTAATAAGCATTCACGAAAATGACTAGGCCTCGAATTCTACGAGTAGATATACGAGTATAATGTTTCACTCGCCCTCCGGTACACCGTGTCTAACTGTATAAGTAAAATGTTTAAAAGCGTAGTTTTGTGTGTTTCTACAATACAAGGCACCAGAGAGAGTACTCAGGCATAACAAGGCTCAAGCGAGACGTCGCTTAAGAGGACACTATCTTTTGTTATTGAGCGCCGCATCAAAATATATAGATACGTCAGGTGATGTCGCCGGGGTGGCTCTTTTGTTCACGGTTTTTGTATCATTCGCCGTGGCGCTGGGCGGGTACGAGTTTCGCTATAGCAACTCTCGCCTGTACCGCTCAACGATTCAATACTTAGTGAAATTTGATTATAATATCGACATATCACCGAAGATGTCGTTATATTAATTTTGAATTGATTATGAAATTTGTATCTACGCTCATACCTGAGATTGTATGCTAAATACCTAAATATTGAACTAATTGGAACGCTATTCGGTCCATACTAGAATATTCACATATTAAGAATTTAGTCACTTGTTGAGCTATACATAGACATATACATCGTATGTATGAATATGATTATGAAAACTGTTTTCGTCCCCAATTGTTATTGGTAAATATGTTAAATATAATTTCTAAACAAAGTTTTACGCTATGTTATTCAAAGTCACCAATAGCTTGGTGTCGAGGTCATCTTTCTTTTCTTTATATACTTATTTTTGGAAACGAAACGAAAGAAACACTCTAAATTCATACGAATACAAAGCCGCGAAATTATGGCATTCACGTTGCTTATCTGTGATAAAAATAAGTTTTGTTAATACGGTGAGTGACTGTCATTCTTTGATTCTGACTTAAATTACTCTCTAAAAATACGACTATAGTAATAATAGTCTCTAAAAATTGATTCGGCAGTTTTATCTGAACAAACAGATAGGTAAAAAAGTTAAAACACATGTTCAAGTTTGATAACATGCCAATAATCATAATAATTAACTAATCACAGGAGAAAAGTGTCCATTTCATTGTTACAGTCAAACGTTTAAATTAGATATATTCTTATGTAAAGAGTTTCTAAAATATTTCTGCCTAGCTCGAAGAAGATGTGAAAGAAAACCAAGTTCACCATAGTCAACCATTTTATCATTTCACTCTTAAACACGACTCTCATCTTAGTATGAAATAAGGCCACGAGAGTTAGGGTAGCCAACTGTGGTGGGAGAACTTCTCACACTTTAGACAACATTAAGGACAATTCAAAGGTGTGCAGTTTTTCCTACAATGTTTTCCTTGAACGTTACAGCAGATATATTTAATCTTTCAAATTGTCTTAATTTTGTAAGGAGACTGAACCCAGGACCAGCGCATTGGAGGCTAAATTCTATCCCCATAAGTTACCACTGCCTATCTAACAAAACTGTCGCACCTATTTTATAATTATTAATTGACAGTTATATACCGTATATAGTTAATAATTGACGAGTATTTTTAAGCAACAACCTTAAAAAAATGGCTTTAAACTTTCTTAAAAGATCGAGAAGTCCCTCCCAAAAGTGAATAACATTGGTCAGATCTTACTACGTTCTAAAATACTTCTACTTTTGAGTAACCGCTTGTTCAGTTTAATCCATTACGGCACCGCGAGACTACCTAAGACTATCTCAGGTCAATCAAAATTAATTCATAATTATCATGATCCAGCAAGTTTTATTCGAGTGAAATCTAGCTTTCCAGTAAATTGGGCTGCAGCGGGACTTAAAGCGAAAATGATATCGCAACTCCATAAGACTCCAATTCTCTCCGAAGACTCCGACATCCCTATTCGCGACATGAACAATTCGACCTTACGAGCTTGTCTTACAGTTCACTTTAGCATATCATATTAAAAAATGGCTCCTGATTGTTACCCTCAGGTGATGTTTGTTCAACACTGAAGTAGACTTATCGCACGAGTAAATAGCGATTAAGAAGTCATTTGTATTCTCTGATTCTGAAAACATAAGCTCTTATACGTCCCAACGGCATTGTGTGATAAAAATAACATTTTCATGTAAAGTATGCCGTTCGCCTGATTTTGTAAACACTTAGAAATAGACGTTATATCACGCCTGTAATCGCAGAAGGGATAGGCAGAGGAGTGTAGTGCACGTTTCACTAGTTACGTTTACGTCCTATGGAGTAGGTGGTGAGCCTATTACCATACACGAAGCCTATTACATACCATGTCCCACGGAATGTTATCATACGCCGGGCATAGATCCAGACGCCGATCACTACTAGAAATTCTGAATTAGAAAAATCCAGTAGTACACGACCCAGAATTTGAATCCAGAACCTGTCGATCGTTAATCGCGCTTGCAACCACTCGACCAACGAAACAGTCATTAGGAATTAGAAAAGTTCTT